>PVLA01011191.1:0-55575 GCA_004027455.1 Hydrochoerus hydrochaeris
CTTCTCCCTTTCTCTGCTTCCTTTTGTGTTTCTTTCTTCCCTTTACCTCCCTCCCTTTCCCTCCTGACCCAGGCTGGGCACGGACCCCTAAGCTGACTATGGCTCAGCCATCCTGTGGGGAGGCTGAGAGACCCTGTGGAGCCCTACTGGTCACCCCAACCCGGCCCTGCACCCCTGAGACACTCCTGGCCACGGCTGCTGGACACAGGTTCTCAGGCACAGACGTGCCCCTGTAGCGGAGCTGTTGGCCTGCAGGGCTACCTGATGGACCTGCTGCGGGAGGTACAGCCCACCACGTTCCTGGCCACCCCATGGATGTGGGACCGGATGATGGACGGGCTCAGGACCCGCCAGCTGGCATCCACGGCACTGCACCAGCGCATCCATGCATGGGCCATGGACGTGGGGCTGAGAACCAACAAGAAGCGGATGTTCGGGTGAGGCTGGGGACCGGGGTGGCTGGAGTGGTGGGGTGTCCCCAGGCCGCATGGCCATGCGGGGGGTTTCCTGGTTCTGCTTCTCAAGGGACCTGCATTCCTCGCTGAACTTCCGCCTGGCCAAGAAGCTGATCTTCAGCCATGCCCGGAAGCTGCTGGGCCTGAGCCACTGTGAGAGGTTTCTCAGCACCGGTGCGGGGCTGTCCAGGGCCACCCTGGATTTCTTCCTCAGCCTCGACATCCCCATATACGAGCTCTATGGCCTGTCCGAGTGCACGGGCGTCCACTCACTTGCCTCGAGGCAGGACTTCCGGCTGCTGAGGTGGGCCTGGCCAGGGCAGGAGGGACACACAGACCACAGCTAGGGCGGGGAGGTCTGACCTCAGTTTTCACACAAGCCTATGGGATCATTCTGTGGTTTGACCTAGGCCAGGCTGTGTGTGACCTCCAGGACCCCCCCCCACTGTACTTCAGTCTCAGCCCTAATTATTCATTTTCTGTCCAATGACAGCCTTTTCAGTAGGTCTTCATTTTTTGCAGAGAGATAGCAGAGTTCCCTGGGAGCTCTATGAAGGGCACTAATCCCATCACAGGGGCCTCACCCTTCTGACCTCGTCTGACCCCCAATCCCCTCCCAAAGGTCCACCTCCAAGTACCACCCCACTGGGCTGACTTAGCTGATGAATCCTTGCCATTCAGGGGAAAGCATCATGCATCTCACATGTTGGCCAGGGCTAGATTTTGTTCCTGTCTTTTCTACCCTGGAGACTTGAACCCAGAGCCTTTACACTGAGCTCCATCTCCAATCATTTTAATTTTGGGATCGGGTCTCACTAAGCTGTTAAGTTGTCTAGGCCGTGATCCAACTTACAGTCCTCCTGCCTCAGCCTCCTAGAGTACTGGGATGACAGGTGTGCGCTGCCATAGTGGACTCAGGCCCAGTTTAACCACTTCCCCCCATCACTACACAGCTGGGGGAAAGTGGGGCTGGCATGTGTGTGTGTGTGTGTGTGTGTGTGTGCGCGCGCATGTGTGTGTTGGGGTCTGGGTGACCTGGTGGAGGCCAGGTCCTCAGTGGTCACGGTGCAGGGCCTGCAGACCCTCTGGTATCCCGGGACACATCCTGTCCCCTCTCCTCTGTCCCCTGCCTGGTGTCCTGAGTGTCCGTGTCACCCTGTCCCTGGGGCTGGCACGTGTGCCCAGGCAGCCCAGGGCTGGGCAGGCTGTGTCCATGTCTGCCCTGCGCCTGGCTCTGATCCTGCCCAGTCTGGCCCTGTTCTCATCACCTGTGGTCTGTGTCCCCTGCCAGGAACACTGAGGGAGCGGGTGGCACTGTGGGAAAGGGAGGCGGGGTGGACTCGGGGTGGGGAGCCCCTCTCCCAGAGGAGGGGCATGCAGCTGGGTCTGAGGGCCCCCGCCTGCCCCCCAGCTGTGGGAAGGGGCTCCCCAGCACCCGCACCAAGGTGACGGAGGAAGAGGAGGAGGGCCTGGGGAAGATTATTATCTGGGGCCGGCACGTCTTCATGGGGTACCTCGGCGACAAGGAGGCCACCGTCAAGAAGATGGACAGCTATGGCTGGCTGCACTCGGGCGACCTGGGCTTCCTGGACGTGGATGACTTTCTCTACATCAGGGGCAGCAGCGGAGGTGAGGGGGCAGGGCCGGGGCCCACGGGGCTGCTAGGGACAGTGGTGCAGGTTGCCCACAGCACAAGACCAAGCGAGGGCGGAGGAAGGGAGGGAGGGAGGGGCCCTGCTTGGACCTGCGGCTCCTCCGAGACGGACGCCCCACTCCCTGCGTACAGACGTCATCACTCTCAGCTCGGGGAGGACGGTGAACCCGAGCCCCATCGAGGAGCTGGTGAAGGAACACATTCCCCTGGTCCGCAGCGTCCTGCTGGTGGGCCAGGCTGCGCCCCACCTGTGCGCCCTGCTCACGCTCAAGGTGCTTGGGCTGCCCGGGGCTCGGTGGCCGTGGGAACCCCAGGGTTGGGTGGGAGTCGCCATCCTCCTGGGTGAGGAGGAAACCGAGGCTTGGAGGTGAGGGGGTGACGGCGAGGGGGCCGCTGTGACCCCCTCTACAGTGCCAGGTGAACTGGGAGACGGGGGCGCCCCGCAAGGCGCTGACCAGTGAGGCAGTGGCGCTGTGCCGGAGCCTGGGGAGCCAGGCCACCAGGCTGGAGGACATCGTCGGGAACAACGACCCGGTCATCGCTGAGTTCATCCAAAAAGGCATGGAGGCCGTGAATGCCAAGGCGGTGTCTGAGAGCGCCAGGGTTGTCCAGTGGGCCGTACTGGACACGGACTTCTCGGTGGCTGGCGGGGAGCTTGGTGAGTGGTGGCAGTGGGGCCTGGCCAGTCCACTGCGCCCAGCTCGGGGTCCTTCGGCACAACACATTGGGTCCCACTGCACACAGGGGGCAGGCTGAGACCTCTCAGCTCCTTCCTCCCTCCCGGAAGATGAGCTGTGTCCTGTGCGGCCCCACTCAGGACCCCCTTCCGTCACATCCAGGAGTCACCTCGAGACTGAAGAGGGCAACTGTCATGAGGATTTACCAAGAGGAAATTGCGAGCTTCTACAAGGACTAGTGGGGTCCCTAGAGACCAGGGGAGGCCCCAGGCAGCTCTGCCCCCACCCACGAGGCCTGGATCCAGCCTTCCAACTCCACCACCACGGCCGCATGACAGCGAGGGACCCGTTCCTAGAAGGAGGGTGGCCCTGTGGGGACTGAGGTTGGAAGGATCAAGCCCCTCTGGGGCTCTGCCTTCCAGTTGGAAAGCAAAATAAAATTGCTCCCCAAGGGGCCCCTCAGCCCTGGAGCCATCTTGCTCTCGGGGACCCTGTGGGAGGTCAGGGGCCACCAGTGGCTGGCAGGGCTGGGGTGCAGCTGGTAGGGAGAGGGAGGGAGCCAGGGGCTCTACTCAGCACCCTGAAGCCCCCAGGACGCCCCGCAGAGACCACTGGCCTTGCGCCCACAGCCAGTAGGGGACCCTAGATTCAAACGACCCCTGGCCCTGACTGCACTTCGAGGGTTCCAGAGACCAAAGCCCTGCTTCTCTCCTCGCCTGCATCTGCAGCATGAGGAGACGGCACAGGGGTGTCCCCCAGCTTGGGGGGTCACCCCCCTACGCTCCAGGCCAAGCAGGAGGAGGAGGACATGGAGATCAGCTCCCCAGGAATGGGGACCTGAGTTCAAGTTTCATGTGCTGCAGCCATCAGTCAGTGAGGAGATTCAGGGTGCAAATGGGGCCTAGAACCCCCACCCCCTGCCAGCCTCCAACCCGTAGAAGAGACACAGCAAGGCACTCACAGCAGGGCAGGGCAGGGGGTGATCCCTGCTATGCAGGAGGCTGAGGCAGGAGGGCCTCAAGTTTCAAGCCAGCCTGGGACACTTAGCAAGACACTGTCTCAAAAGAGCTGGAGATACAGCTCAGGGCTCTAGGGGTTCAGTCCCCAGGGAGAGAGGAGAGCAGGAGAGAGAAGAAAGGGGTGAATGTAGCTGACAGGGCTGGAGGCCGAAGAGGTCCTCAGGCCGTGGCAGTGGCGCCCGTCTGCTGACGCACACGCCAGGGTTCCTTGAAGGTGACCTCACTTCCTGCCAATGACTTCGTCTGTCCCATGAGGCTCCAGGTCCACCCTGAGCCCCAAGCAGGTGGGGTGGATGCCACTATGGGAAGTCACCCCCAGTGCTCTGCCCCGGGACAAAGGTCGCGGGGGGGGGGGCTCCACCCTCACCGGACAGGGGCGTGGTTGGAAGAGCAGCGCTTTGCCCTGTGACCTCTAGACACAGCCCCTTGGCACTGGGTGGCCATTGCTACCCTCACCACAGGGCCTCCCGAGCTTGGATGCATGGCCTCCCAAACCGTGGACGAAGTAGATGTCTCTGCTTTATAAAGGACCTGGCCTCGCCTGTTAAGTGACAGTGAAGACCCGAACAGAGTGCCCTCTGCCTGCATCTTACTGCCGTGGCCAGGGACCCACGATGGGTGGACAGAGCTGTCAGGCTGAGAGCCAGTCTGCCTGTCCACTTTAGGCACTGGGGATGGCGTCTAGGGCCCTGCGCTTAGCCACACCCCCCAGTCCTCTTTTACTGTTTGAGACAGGGTCTTAGCAAGTTGCTAAGTTGCCCAAGCTGGGCTGGAACCTGCAATTCTCCTGCTTCAGCCTCCCAAAGCAACACCAAGCCCGTTTCAGGGCCTGTTTTAATAGGAATCTCGAGGGAAGCCCAGGGCACCAGAGGAGACACAAGCAGCGACACTAGAAAACATGTCAGCTTCTGGATAGGGACTCGGGGCCCTCTATAGGTCCCCTTAGCCAATAGGCCATGTGGAGAGAAAGGACAGTCATCAGCACCAGGGTCAGGGACAGCAGAGGGTCTGGAATGACCTGGGACACGGTGGTGCACACCTGACACCCCAGCATTCTGGGAGGCTGAGGCAGGAAGGTGGCAAGGTTTTTTTTTGTGTGTGTGGTACCAGCGATCAAACTCATGACCCCACGCTTGCCAGGCAGCTGCTTACATCACTGAGCTAAATCCCCAGTCCCTGGCAAGCGTGAATTCAGTCAGGCAACTCAGTGACTCAGTGATACTCTGTCTCAAAATGAAAAAAGGGCTGGGGCTGGGGCCGAGTGGCACAGCATCTGCCGGGCAGGCATGGGGTCTTGGGTTTGAGTCTCCGTATTTAAAAAAATATCCCCCAAACAAAAACAAAAACCATATCGAAGATGGAAATGTGTTCCAAACGGGAGCTGGGAGAAGTGATCGCTGAGCCCAGGGGAACTGTACATAGTACGAGAAGAACGCGGTGGGCCGGGGACAGCACTCGGCCCTCATGCGAGAATCCAAGTTCATTTTTAAACAACTCACTGCCGGATTCCAACGGCCCCTGAGGACAGGCCGGGCACCTCTATATAAAGCTGTCCTAGATGTCACCTGCGGTCAGGAGTGAGGGGCGGTTGGGGAGGACAAGGCCTCGGGGACAGAAATGTGCGTGCTTTACCTCTGTGAGGTCATTTCCCCATTTGTAAACGGGGATGCTGGATACAGTATCGTGGTGCCCATCTGTCCTGCCGGTACACAAGAGGCTGAGGCAGGAGGGTCACCGCTAAGTCCAGGCCAGCCTGGCCTATGCAGTGAGCGCCTGTCTCGGAAAACCAAAACCAAACCACAAATGGAGATTCCGAGGTGGCGCCTGACTTGAGTGGCCGAGGGCACAACACAAGGCCGAGGGCCAAGCACAAGGTCTACTGTGATGTCACACATAGTCCTCCCGCTGCCATCTGAGGGCCCAGCAACCACAGGGACCTGTGCCAGACCCTTGCTGTCTCCACCACCCTGCTGGGGGTACAGAACCCAGAAAGCCTGCACCTTTCACCTCCAGCCGGTGGCTGCGGCCCCGAGCAGGAGGGGTCTCAGGACAAACAGCCCCTGGGGGACCCAGTGCAAGGCTGCACCTGGCTGTGGAGCCCTCAGCTGCCACCTGTGAAGACAAGCTGCCCTGGTACTCAGGGTGGCCAGCAGGTACAGGGCGGCCCTGTGTCACAAGCCAGAAGTACACAGACCTGGCTCAACAGGGCCAGTGAGCGCTCCGCCAGAGTGCCTCAGCTGTCATACCAGGACCACGGCAAAGCATGTGTAGAAAGGGGCAGGCAGGCACCTGGCTCCTGCCAGAGGTCTCTGTCCATTTTCCCTCTGCCCACCCACCCGCCCATGGCCCATCCATCCACTCACCCAGGGGAGCCGAGCTTGCAGGCCGGCCCAGCCCTGCCCCTTGCTCTGGATCCCTGGTGGTGCCCCAGCGCCCCAAGACGCCAGCCCTGCCCACACCCTGTCCTGTGCCCCCGCCCCAGCCCACTGGCAGTGGAGGCGGAGCACATGCCAGGCCGGCTTTCCCATCTGACTTTATTTCACTTTGTTTTCTATAAAACTCCTCCGTAATTTCACAATTTAACAAAAAGTTTAAAATCCAGGACAGAAACAATCCCGTGACTTATTACAAACACACTTCTCCTTTTTCCTTTGATCCAGGAGTTGGTCTTGGGCCGGTGAAGCGTCCAGTTGCTAGCGAGACACGTTCTTGGCTAAAAACCCTTGTGAGACAGAAGGTATTGGATACCCTGGGTTCTGGCGTCGGTTTACAGCTCATTCGGGAGAGGAACCGGGCTCTGCACAGGGCGGCTGACTGAACATGAGGCTTGCATTGCAAGGCGCCGAGCCCCTTCCTAGGGAAGTGTCCCCGGAGCCCGGTGGTGGCGGGGAGGGGAGGTGGTAGGCAGGCCCAGCGCCCGCCCCGTGCATCCTGGCGCCTCCTTCCTTCAGCAGTCACGGCGTGGCCCGCGCCCAGAGCAGCTCTGGAGGACAGCGGCGAGGCCTTCGGAGGTAACTGAGAGGTGGGTTGGTGCTCCTGGAACTGTGGTCCAGATGCACCACCTGGGTGGCAGAGCGCCCAGCCCGGTCGCCGTGAGGCTCCCGGGACCTTCAGGCAGGAGGAAGGCTGCGGCCCGGCTGGTCCTCTGCCCGGTGTCTTGGGGTTCCCAGAGGGTGGCGGTGCGGCCCCACTGTGAGTATTGCTGGCCTGCCTGGGAAGGGGACGTGGCAGCAGGGCCCTAGGCAGTGGGGCGAGGGCTGGAGTGGCCCAAGGGGCTACAGAGGCTCCCTGCGGAGTGGGTGGGCCTCTCCCCGAGAATCTGGGGAGCCCCAGCAGTGCTGGTGTGAGGCAGGGGTCCCCTGGGGAGTGTTCCAGGGGCTCAGAGCAAGGACAGGACCAGGACCTCAGGGAGGAAGAGCCAGGGCCTCCCATGCCTGAGCTTGGAGGGGAAGATGGGATACCCAGTGACAGAGAAGAGGACGTGGGGCCACACCTAGGTCAGGGCATCAACACTGGCAATGAATATAGTCGGATGGGGGTCTGGAGGTGCAGGGCCAGGTCCAGGAAAACCGAGGGCGGGCGCGCTGCGCCAGGTCCACTGGCCCTGCGAGGCTGAGCCGTGGGGCCCTCGGAGGACCTTGGGTGAACAGGAGACTCCCAGGCTGGGCCTGGCGGGCACAGAGGCCGTGGCAGGAGAGGAGGTGGCCCGCGCGCCTCCCAACGCCAACTAGCCTGTCTTATTTGGCAAAAGCTCATTTGTTCAAAGTTCAAAGACTTGATCGTTGACCGTGGAGGAAGAGGGTCCTATGGAAGAGGAGCCCCAGGGACGCGGATGCGCCGTCCCCAAGTGCCCTGAGGACAGGCCGCCCTGTTGTGGCTGTAGTGTTCACTAGCCCAGGGGCCCCAGAGTCCTTGGAACTGGAGGGAGGCCCCCTTTGCGCCCTGGAAAGGGCCACTCTGGGCCGAGACCCACAGAGACATCTTAACCTACAAGCCCCCCACCCCCACCCCCCACGTGCAGCTCGGCACAGAAACGCACACGGGACCCGCTCCTGAACACACGCAGCGCACATATATATGATACACAGACAGCTGTACAGATGGCCAGCCTGGCCGGCCACAGGCCTCCGAGGGGCTGGGCCTGGGCAGCTTCCAAACCCTTTGGGGGCTGGCTGCTCAGAGCGGCCCGCAGTCCCAAGGCTGAGCGAGGGGCCCTCGGCCACGCTCGTTCCGCATAAGCGTTTTCCTCTTTTGGGAGCCAGGCCCAGCTCTGCCTTCTGTACAAACCGCCCTCCAAGGGGGGCCTGGGTGACCATGCCCAGGTGACCAAGCCTGGGTGCCCACCGGTCGGCCCAGGGCGCTCGGGGCCACCCAGGAAAGTGCAGCTGGCTGTGAGGGCCGGGCAGGGTGGTCACTAAGGCAGTGCTGTGGGCGGTGGTGCAGGGAGAAGGGAGGCAGGCGGGAGCTGCATAGCCGCCCAGGACCCTGGGGCAGGGCCGGCTCCCACCCGGTCATGTGGCCACAGCCTCCAGGTAGCTCTGCAGCTTGCGCACGGTGCTCTCGTCCAGGGAGAAGAGGTCGAAGTCAAAGGTGGTGTTGGTGACATTGAAGTGGCCGGTCTCTTCGATTAGGTTCACGATCTGCAAGAGGGAGCGGGGCTCAGGGCGGGAAGCAGCGCGGGGAGGAGGGCGCCCCTCAGGGCCTACCTGCTGCAGCACGTTGCGCTCCCGCAGCGCCATCAGCCGCCGGTGCAGCTCCACCAGCTCGTCCGTGTAGGCCTGGGGGGAGCAGGCGAGCCTCAGCCAGCGGCCCCCTCGGCCCCCAACCCCCGCCTGCCCGCCGGCCCCCGCGGTCACCTTGTCGTAGGCGCCCTTCTTGAGGATCTTCTCAGGCTTGCTGCAGGGCTCAGGGCTCCTCCGGCCCGCCGCCTGCAGGAGACCCAGGCGTGCACCCCTGAGCTGCCACGCTGGCTGGCCCCGCCCCCACCTCAGCCCCGCCCCTCACCTTGCTGTTGGGCGGAGGCGGCTTCTGGGGGGGTGGGGGCTCTCGGCCCGGCAGACAGGAGTCGCCACTGTTGTCGCTCTCGCTGTCACTGAAGCTCAGCCTGGATACCACAGGGAGCTGCGTCAGACCAGCCCATGGCTGCACCCGGGCCACGGCCTTCCGGGGTGGGGCTAGGGTGCCGTGTAGGGTATCCCCAGGCCCCCATTTCCTCCTCTGCAGGAGGTGGCTGCATGGGGGACTGAGGGCTCATCTGCGGAGACCACGGTGGCTCTGGCCTCAGCAGGGCGGCACTGATCACCAGTGAGTCCCACGGCTATGCCCCAGCCTGGCGCTGAACCCCGGCCTCATCTGGGTGGGTGCTCCCCGCTAAGCTGCCCCCCAGCCCTGCTCTGTCCCCCAGCCCCTCGGGCCCTGCACAGTGCCCTCAGCAGCCTCTGGGTCTGGTTCCTGCTTGGTTCAGGCTGCTCTGAGTTCCATCCAGAAAAGGCCTCAACAGCTGCCACCTCGAGGTTTAACCCACTCGACAGCTCCCTGGGAAGAGGGGGGGCGGTCACCTGCACTTCACTATTGAAGGAAGAGCCAGGATGCATGGGGACCCTCTGCAGGCTGGGACTGGGCAGCGTGACCAGCTCTCAGCCCCTGCTGCTGCCACCCAGCTGTGGCCTGTGCCCCTCAAGCTCTTCCCCTATCGGCACAGCTCTGTCTGGGACCCTGCTGGGCCGAGGACCAGCTCCCAGTCAGGCTCTGGTTGCCAGGGCAACAGGACAGCCTCCAGCTTGCTCCTCACCACTGCATCCGGGCGGAGCCTGCTGTGACCCACACCCCAGGAGGACCTTCCCCTGACAGGGCAGAGCAGGCGCTCGGCACACCAGGGGCCCTCGCAGACAAGATGCCTCAGCGGCCACAGGACGGTGGCTGCCAGCGGAATCCGCCACACTGTCCCGTGGGAACCCAGACTGCCCGTGCCTGAAGGGGGGCAGCCCAGGAGACCCATGTGAGACTACGGGCCCTGGCATACGGGATAGTGTTTTGTAAGCTTTGTGAAACCTACAAAAGTCACAGCACAGCTGTGAGGGCCCATGAGGCTTCCTGTGGTGTCGGGTGCCGACTGACTCAGGAGCCCTGGAGAAGGGCGGACTCCGCCTCTTAGGGAGGGGACTCTGACTAGCCCTGACCCAACCCGCCACCACTTCCAGCTGTCCCTCCGGCTCTGGATAAGCCCAGTGTCTCCCACTTGCCCGGAGGGCCTGAGGCCAGGGTCTTCGGGAGACCAAAGCCCAGCGTCTCTGTAGAGCTGGGCTCTCTTCAGAGCCAGGTGCCCGCAGCCAGCTCCCCAGTAGGCAAGGAATGGGGGCCGTGCTCGGGGCTCCCCAGGGCTCAACCACAGTCCCTCTTAGAGGGAACAGGCCCTTCCCATGGCCACCACACCTCTTCCACCCTGAGGAATGCTGCTTCGGGGCTCCGTGACAGGAAGCTCAGCCAGCCCAGCCTACACAGTGCTCAGCTGGGATGAGGTCACTGAACCCCAATATCCATCAGGCTTAGGGGGTCCCCCATGCTGGGGACCTGACCACAACTTGGCCCTCTGGGGACCCTCGGTCCCAGGCCGACCTCTAGGCCTCCCCGTCACAGCAGGCCCTGGGTCACCCTGGTCTCCACCAGCGCCTGCTACCACCCGCTGGCCCAGTCACCTGGAGTCCCGGCCTGGGTTCACCTTGACAGTGGCCTCCTCACCCGATGAAGAGTCGTCCTCATCCGACTCCTCAGACTGCAGGTCCTCCACCATGGAGCGCAGGGGCCCTGGGGACAGGACAGCAGGCTTCTGGACGGCCCAGGCACCTCCCCCAGCCCACAGCAACTTCTCCAAACTGGTGACCCCAATGGCACCCAAGTAGTGTCTACATTTCCCCTGCCAGTCCCGAGGCAGTGCCCCAACCCCTTACCTTCCTGGCCCTCTGCGCAGACCGCAGGGCCCTGGCCTGCAGTGGGACTGCAGGGCCCCTCCATCACCGGAGCCAGAAGACCAGCACTGGGAGGCTCCCGGGCACCCAGGCCAAGCCCAAGCCCAGGCCAGTCCCCACAGGAGAGGCCACAGCCCTCCGCCCAGCCCCTGGGGAACCCTGACCACTGCTCCCAGCCGCCGTCCTCCCCACCAGAGGCGCCGGTTCCAGTCCCCTACAGACGGCATCTTGGTTTATATTCCTGTTGCCAAGGCAACAGAGGGACACAAAGCCCTCAATTACCTTGGTCATGTGACTCTCCTTCAGCAGGTCCCCTCCCTAACCCAGTGATAGGAACACAGAGCATGTGGGCGTCAAGGACCCCATCCCCCAGCCCACACATGGATTCTGGGCAGACCCCCCCACTCCCTCCCCTGCACCTCTAGAAGGATTCTGGCCACAGAGGGAGGAGGAGGGTTTGAAGCAGTTCCCCCAACCCACTAGAAGACCTGCTTCCGGTCTGCGGGTGCTGCTGTGTCCTGCAGGTTGCTTAGTCCCTGGGGGTCCCACACTCCAGGGCAGGCTTGTGCCCGCACCCTAAAATCCCCCAGACGTGCAAACTGGGTGGCCCAGGCTTCAGAGCTATCCGAGTGGCCACAGGGTATTGAGAGCCGCGTCACGGACCACGGAGAGCCTGTACCTCAGAGAATGGGGGCAGAGTGGGGCAGGGCAGGGCAGGGGAGGCTGGGGTGCGCCCAGGGGCAGCAGCAGTGGCCACGAGCCTTGCCCAGGAGGACTGCGGACAGCTGCCAGGCCTGCTGGGAGCCAGCACCTCCCGGCCCGGCTCAAGATCTGGACCGGTTCTGTTCCGTTCTCAACACCAGCTCCGGGCCACTGGTGAGTGCGGGTGTGCGCAGCCTGAGGGGTTTCTGGGAGCGGGAGCGGGGTGAGCCAGCCCCCAGCCTCTGCTCTGCTTCCTACTGCCCTTCCGTCCCTTCCAGTCTCACATGTATCAGGAGACAGTAATGACCGTCACCAACAGCTGGGACTACAGGATGTCAGTGACACCGCAGCTACCAACACACGGGCATGAAGCACTTGGTTCCGACCGCCTGGCATCCCTGTGCAGAGCTGGACCCTGAGAACTCCCAGCACTTGAAGCAAACACCCGAGCCGAGCTGCCCCACTGCAGACCGCAGCCGGCCAAGGCTGCCCCTGCCCGAGCAAACCCTCTCCAGCACAGAGACGCAGCCATCCCGGCTGCCTGGCCCAGCAGCCTCACAGCGTCCCACCCAGGACTAGACTGTGGCTCACACCATTGTCCTGTCACGTGGCCTCCGGCTCGGCCTCCCCAGCCGCCAGTCACCACTGTCTCCCACCGATCCCGCTGCCTGCCTCACCTGCGCCGCCTCACCCACCTTGGCTGTGGTTCTGTGAAGGCTCGAAATCCGAGTCAGAGCTGGAGTCGGAGCTGGAGCTGGAGTTGGACGGGCTGGACTGCGCGGACTTCACCCGGAAGGCAGGGCGGGACGGAAGGGAAGGACAGTCATCTTTCTGGGCAGCAGAGGGGAGGGGAGTGGGGTGCTGACAGCCCTGCCCGGACGGTATCCCTAAGGTGCCCAGCTCAGCCTGAGACCCCACAAGCAGCCTGCTCCCCACACTCAGGGCCACAGCACCTCTGGCTTGCCCAGGGGTGTCCTTCCCACCCAGGGGCCTTCAAGTGCCCGTGGTGATGGCTGCGGACCCGGCTGGCCTCCCAGGAGCAGGCACTGGCTGCGGTTGCAGGTGGGGACAGGAAAGCTGGAGAGGCGCACCGGCCTGATTCCTACTCCCACGCTGCCTGATGGCCCGGAGCTGAGCAGGGGGTGGACAGACATCTGGGATCTGGCTGTCCTCCTCCTCCTGCAGCTGTGCATCCGACTCAGTCACCAGGGGGCAATAAAGTCAAAGCAAAGGTGACGCATAGAGGTTCAGATGGCCAGAGGGACTAGGAGCATGCATGTGCCCCTGTGGCTGTCCCCCCCACCACTCATGGCTCACAGCAGACACCATAGAGAGCAGGAAGCCATCCCAGGCTGAACCCTGTGTCCTGGTGAGGCTGGGCCACAGTGAGCAGCCCTGCTGTGGGCCGGGCACCTAGCGAGCCCTTCCGCCTGGGGTGGCCCAAGGGAACTGCATGCCTTTAGCCCTTTCCTGCTGCTGAGAGACAGGGATGGGAGCCAGTCTCCAGGCTTGGGCAGAAACCTGGGCACTGCCTGCCAGGAGAGAAGAGGGGGAGCTGCTCAGGCTCCACGGCCCACTGCAGTCTCCGAGGGCAGCCGGCCAAAGCTGATCTTCACCCACTTTCCCAGGGGCACGCAGAGCTCCCTGGGGACCCTGTCCCGGAGACACAGCCATCAGGCTTCCCATGGACCCCATGCACTTTGATCGAGGCCACTCAGGAGGCAGCATGAAGTGCAGCCGGGTCTCCAGCACAGGAGTGCAGCCCCAGACAGCCTGGCTCCTCAGGCTGCTCTTGAGAAACTCTGGGTACATACTTGGGGTTGGGGCCGGGAATGAGCGGTGAGAAGGGCTGGCTGCTCCCAGGGCCCTTCTGTCGCCCAGCTTGCTCAGCCTTGTGACCAGGCAAGGACGTCTCCAGTTTCAAGCCTCAGTTTCCCCTTCTGTAAGGGAGCAGCTGCTGGGTACCAGCCTCCAGCACGCACAGGCTCCCGACTGCCGGAGCCAGCGGGCACTGTGGCACCTCTCCCCCAGGCCTGTGCCGCCTCAGGCACGCGCTCACACTGGAGGGCAGCTGTGGGCTGCACAGGGCAGCAAGGACGCTGGTCTTGGCAGAAGGTGACAGCCACACATGCCTTGCAGCCCTGTGCATATCCAAGGGAAAGGGAGGACCGGAACCAGGAGAGGGCTCCAGCCAGCAGCCTCAGGAGAGAGTACTTCTTGCCTGTGACCAGCCCTTGAGCAGATGGGAATTGCTGACTCAGGAACCTCACAGGCCAAGGAGACATGCAAGCAGCCACCAGAGACACTGGGGAGCTGGGCTGGACATGTGAGAGAAGGCTGAGCACAGCAGGCGAGGCGGTGGTGAAGTCAGGGGCACAGATCCCCTGACCTTCCAGTGCGGCTGCCGTACTACGTCCCCTGCCGCAGGGGTCTGTGCTCAGCTGAAGCCCCACAGTGGAAAAAAACAGACTGTCTGGCCTTGCTGTTGCTGGTCTGCAGTACAGGGTGTCCTGGGAGAGCGCCCAGTGCCCGTAAGGCCCAGGGGTGGAATCCAGCCCCGCTCAGAGCGTCCCAGGCAGAAAGCAGCACCCACGAAACAGCAGCGTCTCCCCATGTCAGTGTAGAACTGAAAACGAAGCTGGCAGAAAGGGCCTGCTAGCGCCACCACCTGCCAATGTGACACATGCAGGCTGCAGGTGCACAATCTGTGCCTAGCAACGCCTGGTCAGGAGACCAGAGCCCGACAGCTGTCCCAGCCCAAGACTGGTGCAGGCAGGAGGGGACGGGCAGCTGCCCAGACATGGCCAAGCGACGCGGGCAGGTGACGCCATGTCTTCAAAGTCCCTGGCTCCGAGCTGGGCTTCACCTGCCTTGTATGTGTAGCCAGGAGGATGTGCTGTCACCTACAGGCAAATGGTCACCTCAAGCAGGTGTTGCCACCTACATGGAACCCCTGTGCCACCCCCAGAAGCCCTGTGCTCAGGAAAGCCGGACAGCCAGAAGCTCAGGAAGCTACATGACCTGAGGCTTCGTCTCTGGGAACCATTTCAAAGTGGAGGAGCACACAGTGGCCCTGGTGGCAAAGTCCTGTCTCAGGAGGAGAAGGGAGGCCATGGCCAGCCTATGTGTCCTTTTGTTTGAGCACCACTTCTCTGAGTGCCAGGTGCCAGCTCTCCCAGGACACCCTGTACAGTAGTGCTCAGGGCAGTGCCACCATTGGAGGCCCCAAAGGGGGCCAGCTCTGAGGCCAAGGACCTGGTGGTGGCCGTGTGCCTCACATCACCCCCATCCACGGTCTTCCTAGTGCCATGGACATGCTGTGGCAGGCAGGTGGGAGGGTGACGGTGCCTCCAACCTGCCCAGATGGGAACTAGAAGTGGTTCAGTTGGCACCATTAGGTACCTGAAAAGGAACAGCAGGACAAAGGCTTGTGGGACACCAGTTGGCAGAGGGTGTGAATTCCTTACCAGGCTGACTGTGCAGTAGCCAGGAAGGGACACGTGGCCACCTGGCTCCAAAGCTGCTGCCTGGGCCCAATCCATCCAGGGAGGGCCCAGCACAAGGCCAGAGCTCTGGAGCATGGCAGGCACCAGTGGGGCCCTGCCAGCCACTGACAGATGCCACCAAGTAGTCATTCTCATGGGATAGGGTCATTCTCACGGAACAGGCCCAATCGCCCTGACAGAAGGGGAAACTGAGGCTCGGTGAGGTATGATAATTTGGCCAGAGCAACAGACAGCAAGAGCAGTCACCCCCCCCCACCAGGGTCCTGCTTAGCTCCTGCACCGGAATTTGGGCATCATGTCCCGCTCCCCCATGTGCTAGCCAGGGACGCAGAGGAGGACGCTGCCCTCACCTCGGACTTGAAGGAGGCCTCGTCCTCCGAGTTGGAGCCTTCCACTTCCAGGGCCTTCCGGGCCTCCCTGGGCTCGCTCTCCGCCTTCACCTTCTCCGCCCGAGCACCGCTCTTGTCCTTGGCTGGCTTCTTGTCCGGGAAGGAGGACGAGGTGCGGGGTGAGGTGCTGGGAGCACTCCTGGACCCCTTTGAGCTGCTCTTCTTCTGCTTTTTGGCGCTAGGCTTTGGTGAGTCCGTGGCAGCTGGCCGCTTGCTGGAAGCCTTGGGCAGGGCCGAGGACTGGGGCGCCCCCTTGGGGGACATGCCCTCCAGCTTGGCCTCCTTCAGGGCCATCTTGGGCTCCTTGAACGCGGCCTTGGGTGGCGGGGCCTTCTCCTCCTTGGGCAGCCGGCCCTCCCCCAGCTTGCGCACGGTGTCCTTGGAGCTCTTGGCCTGCTCGCGCTCCAGCTCCTTGGAGGAGCTCTTGCTCTCCGAGTCCTTGCGGGGCCGCTCGCGGTGCTCCTTGGTCACCTTGTGTGGCTTAGAGGCCTTGCTGCTCTCCTTGTTGGCGTCCTGCAACAGATGCCGAGAGCAGGGGGCCGGGGGAGACACCGTCAGCCGGCACCGCCCAGAGCCCGGCTCCACCACCCCCTGGCCTCAACCAAACGAGATCCACCTGCAAGAGACTGAGCTCAAGAAAAGCATCCGGGAGCGGGAAAGTGAGGCAGGAGGAGAGACTGCCAGGCAGAGCGACCCTTCGCACTCAGAGGGTCAGCAGGTTGCGGCGACTGCAGGCCAAGATCCCGAGGGATTCGGGACAAGGTGAGGCAGACACGAGAGGGCCCTGTGGCCACCGTGCCCACGCCTGCTGCCGCCCGTGGTCCAGGCCATAGGAGGCCCCCTGGCCCTGGAGGTCTCTTCCCAGCGCCCTCAGCCCTTCTCCTGCAGGTCTCCCAGCTCCCGCCGCCCAGCTGTTCACCAGCTCCAGGTGGCGAGCATTTGCTGGGTGCCTGCAGGGTTGCAGGGACTGGGCATAGCACACAGCTGCCCTCCAGGCCTTGAGAGCGGAACCCGCCTGAGCAGCATTCCAGAAGCTCTGCGCCTCCTGGTCACTTGGGGTGGAGCCCAAACTCAATGCATCAGCCAGGCCTGTCACGCTGGCTCCATCACCTCCAGCAATGACTTATCTGACCTGAGGGGCGAGAGAAAGCCCACCTCCGGGGCTGAGGACCTGGGCCAGCCCCTCGGCCCTCACCATGTAGCTGGTACTCTCTGAGGCAGGAGCCCTGTCTTCCCAGCAGCCTCAGCTCCAGAGCCTCTCTGAAGGTGCAGAGACCAATGGCATTGAATGGGCTCCCATGAGCCAGCTAGAAGTATCGTGGAGGACAGAGACGACAGGCCGAGCAGACGGGATGGCCCGATCAGCCCCTGGCAGCAGGAAGGGCCTCTGGTCCATGCTCTCAGAGCCACCTGAGGGACCCACACAGCCATCATCACACCTCTGATCTGCAGTTTGCCATCAACTGGGAAACTCATGACCCATGGCAGGGTCAAGGGGCTAGGGACGGTCTCCCTGGAGCGGGGCAGGTATGGGTAACAGTGCATGTTCTGAGCCACCGTAGCCGACCTGGTCACAGCACAACCCAGAGAGTGACTCCCAGGGGTCTACCTGAAAGGTGACACCACTCCCTGTGACCTTCAAGGGATGCGAACAGCAGAGGAGGCCACAAGGGACAGAAGGACAGCAAACCCCAGTGGCCTGCGGCAGTCCCAGGTACAGCCACACGGGCCTTGTGGAGCTGTGCGCAGGGTGCCCTCTGGCTGAGACTCACGGCGGATCCTGGGAAACTGAAGACAGAGGGAGGGCATGGTCCCTGTGCTCAAAGCCACTGCGGACAGAAGGTGCTAGGAACTGAGTTTCAGGAAAAACCAACCACACTGGACATCTGGTGCTGACAGGGCCACAGGGGAAGCCCAGTGGCTCCAGCGAGCGAGCAGGCTGCCAGGGCGACCCCACGGGGCCTCCTCCCTGCTGCTACACCGGGTCAGAAGGAGCCACCAGCCACTGACCCATGTACACTGCAACAGCCAGGCTCTGCTTCAGTGGCCACCACTCTGCCAAGATGTGACGGCCCCTGGGCTCCCCAGGCGGGGCAGCAAGAGACCAATGGAAGCAGAAGGCCAGGGCCCAAACATAAGGGAGAGGGTGCTTGCAGGCCTGTACCCACGCGGAGGGGGCCTTCCCGGAAAGCCACCCCCAGAGAAGCACCTCGACAGGGCTCCCACAGCCGCCCCCTACGTGTCACACCTAGTGATGCCGCAGAGGGTCCTCAAGAGAGGCAGAGCAGGGCCGAAGGTGACACCTACAGCCTCAAGGCCTGACAGACACCAGCAGCTCCCAGACGGCAGCGGCAAAATGTGAAGCCTGAGATGTGGCCCTGAGGGGGTGTGGGGTGTGGGGGGGTGTCGGTCGGGTTTCCCCCAGAGCGCCAGGGGACCTGTGGCCCCGTCAGAAGGAACAGCAACCCTTTCCTGTCCTATCTTGCACATGCATGTGAAGAACGGTGCATGGCTGGAAAGAAGACACAAGATGCTCACCAAGGACTGGCTGAGCCCTTAACCTGCCTGGCCTCCCAGGGCCACGACCAGGCTCCAAGATCCCGAGGCACCCGAGGATGTCCAAGACTGGTTGGCCTTCCAGAAGGAGCCAGAATGACCTCAGCCCTTCTGATCTTCAGCGCAGCTCCCAGCAAGACCAAGGTGGCCTAGGTACCCAGGCTCACGACACCCCACAGAAAGTGAGCAAGAACGCAGAGAAGAGAAGAGGACAGACGCTGGGGCCAATCACCAGATGACCAGCAGCTGCCCTGGGCACCACACAGTGCTAAACCAAGCATGTGGCCACTGAGAGATGGGATGAGGGGTGCAGTGCTGTCCCCAGAGTATTCTAGTTGCGCAGCTACCCTGGGAGGGTCAGCAAGAGAAGTGTCAGAAGACCAAGTGCCACCTGCACCACAAGGTGGATGCAGGACCCTAATGTGTGCCTCCGCCAGGGAAGTCATGCCACCTAGCGTGCCACACACAGCCGCTCACTGGGAGCAGCGGGTCAGGAGATGGAGAAGGCAGGCAGCTGAGGCCACAAAGAAAGATCAGCCTCAGGGCTGAGCGTCCAAGGCCAGCAAGGGTTTGGCAGGAAGGGAGGCCGGCATGGGCCTGGCCTGAAGAGGAGTGGGCAAGGAGCCCGCAATCCTACGCCCTACACCCTGCGATCCTGGAGAAGTGAGAAAGAGCAGTAAGGAGGAGCAGGGGGCTCAAGAAGCAAGATGCCAAGGGAGCAGGGCCGGGTGGCAGGGCCAACTCGGCAGAGGGGTGCCAGCTGGGATGGCGGCTGGGCCCTGCACACCTGCCCAGAGACTGGGCCTCTGCCTCACTAACCTTGGAGCCGTGGGACGGTTTGGTCTTCTTGGGGTCAGAGAAGGCAGAGAGTGGAATTGTGGGTAACATGGGGTAGTCGGGACTGGGCCTGGACACCGTTTCTGCTCCTTCGGGCATTACCATGACCTAGTGATAGAGAAGAGACAGATGTTATCAGCGGGCAGGGGCAGGGGCGGGGCTGCCGCCGCCCAAGGCTGTGGAGCTTGCTTCGGGGAGTGGGGACAAGGGAGCCTGGGCTGGGCCTTCCCAAAAGAGTCGCAGGCATTTTCTCGCCAGGGGAGCGAGTGCTGAGTGAGAAGTGCGAGGGGAGCCCGGGCTTCAGGATGGTTGGGCCCAGGGGACCAGGTGGCTCTAGAACTGGTCAGGCCCGGCAGAGACAGCGCTGGGCCAAGACAACTTGAGCAGCGTGCAGGCGGAGAAGCGCGAAGAGGGAGGCTGAGGCCGCAGCAGGCTCAGAGAGCCTGGCAGAGCTGCCAAGGCAGGAGCTGGCTGGGCCGCAAAGGACAGCTGCGAGGCGGCGGGGCTAGTGGCGTCCGAGGCCTGCACGGATGTGGCTTCGGCGGCCGCAGTGCCAGGCGCAGTCGCCCCCCTCCATCTGCAGGCAGCTGAAACTGACTGGAACAGTGAGATCGAGCGTAAGGCTGAGGCCAAGATAGCACCGGCACCAAGACAAGACCGCGGCAGAGCAGCATCTGGGAGGCAAGCTGCCCGCAGGCGCCGCTGGCCACCTCAGAGGCGCAGCCAGGCTCCAGCGCCGAGGGCCAAAGCAGCTCCCGCCGCGGTGACAGATGGATGGACGGACGGACAAGGAGGTGTGCGCCCACCCGCTGGCACGGCATGGCACTGCACGGCACAGCGGGGCCGGTGTAGGGAGAGCCGTGGGGAAGGATCGGCACATGCCCACGCCACGGACAACGCGGCACACACCTTCAGGTGGCAGCAAGATGGGACAGAAAAACCACAGGCAGCATGGGAAAAAGGGAAAAAAAAGAAAACGCTGCAACGTGGAAGCGGCAGCAGCCCTGGTGAGCAGAGGACCTGGGCTGTTGCCAAGCCAACCCTTTCATCTGAGGCTGCCTTCGCGTCATGGAGTGACGAGCCCGGGCCGCCCTGGTGTGGGCGGTCACAAAACCTGTCTGCGCACAGCGCTGGGACACTGAGGCGTCCACTGAGGCCATGGCCACCCCAGCCCTGAGAATGACAAGGAGTAGAGCCACGTGAGGTCCTCCACCTCGGGGCCGGTGACGTCCTCTGCACTCTCAGCCTCCTCCCTCCCCATGTGGCCCCATCCTGCCCCTGAGCACCAGTGTGTCCTCCACAAGACACTCGGCGCTGGGGAAAGGAGGGCAGGCAGATCTGCTCCCTCGGCAGGTGCTGCCGCCAAGCCCGCGGGCTGTGGGGCTGGCTCTGCCTGGCCGGGAATGCAGCCAAGCTGCTCTTCCCGAGCTCCCAGCTCCCGAGCAGCCACAGCGAGGCCCGCAGCTCACGGCTCTCCACACTCACAGCTTGGCTCTGCGCTCCGGCTCCCGTGGCACAGTGGCCAGACGGCGGGGGAGGGGAGCACGCATCCCAGGCCGAGGCAGACGGTGCCGTCCCTGGGATGCCCAGGACTCCGGGGCAGCCAGCACAGGAGCTACCTGAGAGCCACCATTCAGGGACCAGGCCAGTTCTCGGGGGCAGCGTGTTGCTCTGCTGTCAGCCCAAGGTGGCCAGGGAGCTTCTGACGGCCGGTCAGCTTCTCTAGCAGCCAAGGGACAGAGCCCAGCAAACACCTCTGACCAGGCCTGCATGCTGACCCGTCCGGTTTTACATGTTTACATGATGCCCTTGAAGGCCCTGCTTCCGCCAGCCAGAAGCAGGGGAGACGCCCGGGAATGCCAGTGGCTCCCACACAACTGCAACAACTAGGGACACCCACAAATGCCTTGGGAATGCTGCAGCAGAGGGGGCTGCAACCAGGAAGTGGGCAGGCTGTGGGGAGCAGGGGCCACAGGACTCGGGCCCTCTTGGACTTCCTCCAGGACCAGGCTGGCTACCCAGTCCGAAGCAGCACGCGAGCGCCCTGGGGAGGTGGCGCCCCACAGGTGCACACACATCCAGCAGTTCATGTATGCCACGCACCTCACACACCCTTCTCACACATCTTACACAGCAGACACACCCTACGGCTCCACATCCACTGTACACCTCGTGCACACTCGACACATACACCCCACACTGCACCCCTCACCCCACACACTGGCACTCCTCACACTCACTGTGCACCACCCCCCATCCTCCAGATGCCACACACCTGCCCCACACCCCAGCAATCCCCATGCCACCTGCTCCCCACAACTCAGGGCACACCACACATGCCCTCTGTGCACCAGACACACAGTGAGCACCCCACACCGCAGGTCCCCGGCACCCAGGTCTGCCGTGCAGCCTTGGCCTGCACTGCCTCCTCCACTCAGGGCCCCACGCGCCACATGGGCAGCCCTCTGTGTGGCTCCTGAGGGCGCGTGTGGGAGGCAGCACGCTCTGGTCACCAGGGCTCCTCAGTGGCCACAGCCAGCGGCAGCCCTGCCCTGGCCTGGGCATGCGGACAGCACAGTCTTGTGTGGAGCAGGCCGAGCACCCGTGCTGGCTGGGAGAGCACCCACAGGCAGCGCTGCCCCCCCCCCACTCACCCCGCCGGCCATGAGCAGCTTGTAGCGGAACTCCGTGGTGGGGTTGTTGAAGGTGAGCTTCTCACAGCGCAGGTGGTTCACAGGCGGGTTGCCCTCCAGGTTGAGGAACAGGTCGTAGGTGAAGCAAACCTTCCTCGGCTCCTCCTGCGGCAAAGCAAATGGGGCTTGGATCAGCGTGGCTGGGACCGGGACAGCAGGGATAGACGGCAGTGACCTGCCCCTGGTTCCGGGTCCACACTGATTCTCCTGCCTTCTCCCATTCAAAATAAACGAACGAACGCTTCCAGCAGACCGGGTCAATCAGCCCCAGGGGAACCAAAACTACCAACACAGCCTCAGTGCCCCTTGCCTGGCACCTGCTGTCCTCAGCAGCCCTCGGCACCATGAGCAAACAGGGAAACTGAGTTTCTGAGACACGTGTTCCTAGGGAGCGATGCAGAGCCCCAGTCTCAACACCTTGGCTCGCTGCCTTTGCCCAGACAGCAGGAGACAGAGGCTCCCACACAGCCAGCTCTGCCTGCGCTTACAGACAACCTGTGCCCAGCCAGGGTGCCAGGAGACTTCGATGAGGACGGAAGTCTTTTGAGCAAGCGCTGCTGAGGCAGTGGGAGAGTCCCAGGCGAGAGGACGCAACAAGATCCCTGCCTCATACCACCTGCAGCAGCTCAAAGGGGCCCGAGACCTTAACGTATGAGCCGAAAGCATGAAATTCTCCCAACAAAACCACGGACTCATCACCTGGGATTCGGCAAATTTCCTACATGAGACACCAAAGGCACAGGTGGCAGAAGGAAAAATACAGGAATTGAACTGCACCAAAATTACACATGCTGTAAGGACCCTTATCAATGTCTTGATAAGGACCAAAAGAAAACCCACAGAATGGGACAACGTTTTTGTGAGTCACTAATCTCACAACATGAAGCACATAAAAGTTTTTAAAACTCAACAGTACAAAAATAAAGCAATTAAAAACATGCGAAAGAGTTAAACCTATACACACGCGTGTGGCTTGTGTCCAGATGTCTCCTCAAAGCGCCTTGCGGTCCCAGGCAGGGCTTTTTCAGAGGTGGTGGATCTCGAGTGTGTGACGGTGGATTAAGGGTGTGTGACCACTGCATTAGTCCACTACCAGTCTGGCACAGCTCTGGGCGTCAGTATGCTGCCCCCTAAAGGCAGGTGGCCCAGATGGAATAAAACAGAAAGAGGGTTGTCGTTCTCTGCCTGCCAGCTCTGTGATGCCCCCTGCCACCGTCTCAGAGCCGGCTGTGAGCTGAAACCTCTACAAACCGTGAGCTAAACAAAGCTTTCCTCCTTTAGATTTGGGTGTTGGATATTTCATCTCAGCAGTGAAAAAGTAACCGAGACACATTTGTGTGTGCGCGAGAAACTGGGGGGATGCAGCACGGCAGCCGCTCCGGAAGACGGGCAGGTCCTCCATGTGCCACCCAGGGAGCGACCACAGGACCCCGGTGGAGAGAACCTGAAAAGCATTCAGAGAGATCCCTGGCCAGCTCTGTCCACGGCGGGATTACTCACTACAGTCGCAAAGTAGGAGCAACCCTGGGGCTGGGGCAGTGCACAGACACACAGCACACCAGGTGCCCTACGGGTCGGAAGCCAGGCACTGAAAGACCTGCTGCCGGGTAAGGCCCACGAGGGCAGATGGGTTCGTGGGTGCTGGGGGCTAGGAAGGGAGATAGAAAGTGGCTGCTTGTGGGGCAGAGCACCGCCCTGGTGTTTCTGGGGAAGGCAGAAGTATCCTGGCATCAAAACCTGACTAGGATATAGACATATTAAAAACCACAGAATCTGCATTCTTTACAAGGGTGAGGTGGGGCAGTACACCTGCCTGGCATGTGTGAGACCCTGGGTTCCATCCCCAGCAGAACGTAAAAGTAAAAATCGGAGGGAGGGTGAACTTTATTGTACATAAATTCATCCCAGGGTTGGAGATTTAGCTTGGTGGCTCAAGCACTCACCAGGTAAGTGCAAGGTCGGCAGTTTGATCCCTAGTATGAAAAAAAGGAAAAAAAAGCACAATCCCAGCCTACCCCAATGGGCTACCCTGAGAGAGGAGACCCGGAGCAGAGGGGCCGCCCGCCTGCTGAGGAGGTGGCATGGACAGGGCAGCTCCCAGGCTGCTGCCCACAGCCTCTGTCCACTCTCCCAGGGTGGCCTGAGCTCCCGGAGGGGACTCTTGCAGTCCTGGTGGGACTCAGGGCAGAGCCAGCAGCTCTGTAAGCTCTGGGGACGTCGACCTGAGGGTGGGAGCTCAGCTCCCACGTGTGTGACCCAGGAGGGACAGCGCTATGGACTGCATCTTGACAGAATCCCTGAGGGGTGGCCAGGCGAGTCAGCCTCTCAGAGCAGCACCCAGCAGCAAGGCTGCTGCCTGAGCCTGGGGTGGAACCAAGACAGGCCAACAGCACCCGGGAAAAACATCCCCTGGTCCGGGGCGCAGCCTCTCCTGGTTAAGGCGGGCAGCTGAGGAGGGCTTTCCTGCCAGCACCATGAGCCTGGAGGAGGCTTCCAGCTGTCTCCCTCCTGCTGAGCCAAGAGGGGAGGTTGGAGGCGGCTAGAGCCCTCCAACCTCCTGTTCGCATGTCCAGCCTCACACACCTGCCGTGGGCAGCAGTGTGTGACTTTAGAGACCCCAACGCGGCCCTCTCCCTCCTTCCCCTCCACGCTCAGCCCTGACCAAGACCCTTGTCCCAAAGGGCGTGCGACCCACATTCCAGGAGCTGGCAGAGCCAGAACTGAGGAGTGGGTGCTACGGGGAGGCCCCAGGGGCTGCAGCAGGCTGAGGGAGGAGCAGAGTTGGTCAGGTGGGTGGGAGTCGCTCCAAGGTGGACCAGCAAGCAGCATCCTGTCCTCGTGGGGGGCAGGGGGACAGCACCATAGCCTGCAGAGGCCTCATCTGGGACCCCACAAATCCCACATGGCTGGGGCTGCGGAGGGGAGGGAACACAGCAGGTGCCCAGGAAGGAACAGGGCCTTGCGCCCTGGAGGTGTCACAGTCCATTCTGTCCTGCTCTCTCTGGCCCGAGTACAAGAACATGGCTGAAGATGAGGGCGGCTGCAGGAGGCAGACAGGGCACACATGTCCCGCCCCCCTCAGAAACCAAACACAGCCGGGAAACATGCGCAGGGCCGAGGGTGACCTGAGGCGGTTCCAGGGAAGCAAGTGGTGAAGCAGAAGGTGGGGAGGGTGTTGCAGCTGTGCGGCCCTAGGGTCTGTGATCAAAGCGAGGACAGCCCATGTCACAGACACAGGTCACCAGCCACACCTGGCCTCCAGGAAGCCCAGCACCTGGACTGGGAGGAGTTGATGGGGACGCAACGGCTTAGAAGAGGGCATGAATGCCAAGGGGGCAGAGGTGTGAATCCGGGGCAGACACAGCATCGGCAGGATGAGGGATCGGGACACGGGTTTCCTGGGGGAGGGGAAAGCGGGGCAGAGTGGGGTGGGGCTGGGTGGAGGGCGCTACAAGTAAAGACAGAAACCTAAGATCTTGGTGAGTTCTTGACTCACACTGATAGAGCCAAGACTTTAACCGCTGGCTGTCGGGGGATTATTAATCATCAACCGGTGCCACCAATGATCCCAGGCTTGGAGAAGGGCTGGAGGGGCCAGCACTGAGTTGTTGCAGTCATTCATCCCCAGCACACACCAGGGCTGCAGCACCTGCGGCGGCGATCAACAGGGAGGACGGGGACAGGCAGGACGGCGCCCATGGCCACTGCCACGAGAGCCCAGGTCGAGACGGCAGCCTGTGCCTGAGCACTCACTGTGCTCGGTGCCCCCTCTGCCTGACGTGGCAGGGCAGAGGCAGGGTAGCCAGGGCTTCTGAATCCAGGAGGTCCCCTGGGCCCACGCAGGGGTCTCATCCTTCCTGGCTCCCTGGAGCAGGTACAGCTGGATCCAGCAGCAAGAGCTCAGAGCCAGCCAGCCACACAGGGCAGGCTGCCAGGTCTGGGCGTGGTCTCCACACCCTGACAAAGCCAAAGCCACTCGGTCTGGCCCAGGCCTCGGTGCCCAGCTCAACAGCTCCAGCAGGGTCACGGCGCTTCCCTGGGGCTCAGCCTCTGTGGAGCGGCCAACACAGGCCAGCCCAGGGTGCCAGCCCCCAGCCCCCTTCCCCCACTCTAAGCCACAGTAGCACCTGCTGGACTCACCACTCTCCGACCCAGTCATGGGCAGCCACCTGCTCCCTGGGCCTCAGGCTGCAAGCTGGCATCTCCACCACAGCTGGCCAGGGTGCGGCCAAACTGGACAGGCCGGTGCCAGTGCCTGAGGCACCACAGCACGAGTCCCGGCCTAGAGTCCAGGCCGTGTGCCCACGCGTCTCCTAGGAAGCAGGTCTCAGGGCCCAAGGGCGGGGCCATCAAGGCAAAGCCTGCTGCCTAGGCTGGCTGGTCATGCCAGAGTCCCGCAGCTGCCATTGCCTGTGAGATGACCCACACAGGGCCTCTTCCCGGGCCAGGGCCGCCCTGTGAGCACCCGGCCTGCGAGGCTCCCGGGCGCCTCTGCCTGTCCATACACATCCCATAGGAGGTTCACAGAGGACTCAAGTTCCCGCTACACCCCAGTGTGGCAGTGGCCCAGGTCTGAGAAACTCCAGGGCAATGAGACTGCAGAGCTGCTGGGAGCAGCCTCCAGCGCCACAGTGTCTCAAGCCTGTGTGTGTTGGGTGGGGTGGGTCGGAGAGAGCAAGGGGAAGGCGGGGTGTGCACACAGCCGGCCCTGAGGTGGACGAGTTGTGCCATCACAAACACACTGACACTGAAGGGGCTGAAGGGACCAAAAACAACGCACTGACCTTGTCCGAATCCTGACGGAAAGAGGTTATTTTAAGGAACGGCCCGGCATGGCGGTGCACGTCTGTAGTCCCAGCACATGGGAGGCTGAGGCAGTCTGGGCTCCACAGCAAGTTCAAGGCCTGTGTGAATTACACAGACCCTGCCTCAAAAAGCCAAAGAAGTAAACACAGGTGCAGTTCAGCGGCAGGATGTGGTCTTGGCACATGCAGACCCCTGGGTGCCAGCCCCAGACCCAAAACACACACACACACACACACGCACGCACGCACGCTCGCACGCACGCACGTATGCACACTGGCTACGCAGCACTAAGGATTCCTAGGTAAGATGATTTTGTGGTCAGGGTTTTGAGCAGCCTTATTGCTTACAAACACACTGTAAATATCTGCAGATGACCCTGTCTCCCAAGCAAAACAGGGCCCTAGCTTGGCTCCGCCCTCCGCTGCCCCACAGCCCTGAGTTTAACTGGGTACCAGGTGTCCTGCAAGCCCCTGCCAAGCACAGGCAGTAGCAGCTGCAGGCCACGCCCCTCGCAGAGCCGGGCTAGCTGGGGGCCTCTGCCCAGTGCTGCGGGGAGGGGCCACTTAAGCCACCAGGCACGTGCCCAGCTCTCTGTTCCGCCACAGGCTCACGGGCCTGGCGTCACCTGGGAACGAGTCACTGCTCTTGCCTTCCAGCTGCTGAGGCTGCAGAAGCCACCGGGGGCAGTGAAGGCCAAGCACGCCCGCCCCTGCGTCCGCAGCCGTGACCGAGGGCCTGACCTTCCTCTGAACCAAGTTCTCCTGCCCTGGCTCTCAGGCTCCAGCTTCTGCCCTCGGTGAACTGCGACAGGGCCACTGTGACCACAGAAAGAGGGAAGGCCTGGCTGTCCAGCGAGGAAGCAGGCAAGACACAGGCAGTGGTGTCCAGGAAGCAAATGCCACCAAACCTGCAGTCCCAGGCCCGGCATGCTCCACCCAAACCAGACAGCCACAGGCACTTCTGCAACGCCCTGAGACGCACCCCGGCCACGGGAAACAGGAGGCACGGCAGCAAGGCTTGGCCTTGTTGCTCCACAGAAACAGCTGGACATGGGGTCCCAGGTCCTCGTGAGCACACTCAGCACCTTTCTAATCAGAAGAAAACCTTTCCATTTTTACTACTTTTTCCAAATCCATTTTATTTCAAGAAAAAAGGGGCTGGGGGTTTAGCTCAGCGGCACAAGTGCCTGCCTGGCAAGTGCAAGGCCATGAGTTCGATCTCTGGTACCATGAAACAAAAAACAAAAAATCCCTAAATACTTCAAAACACTTCTATCAGGGGGCAACAATGTGCACACTGTCACCCCCAAATCACCAGGGCACAGGACACCTGCATTCAACTGTCCAGACAACACCAGCACAAGTCTCTCTCTTCAGTGAACTCAGGGAAATCAGTAGTTAACCATCTTA
Organism: Hydrochoerus hydrochaeris; assembly: GCA_004027455.1. NCBI lineage: Eukaryota > Metazoa > Chordata > Mammalia > Rodentia > Hydrochaeridae > Hydrochoerus > Hydrochoerus hydrochaeris. Next base: position 27,669 of record PVLA01011191.1, read on the forward strand.
ACTACTTTCTTATATATGTGTATACAGGCACACATACGTGTTTTTTCTTTCAGCTTCTCACACTAATGAAACAATATGATGTTTACACGTGTGTCTTATTTATTTCCCTAATGAGTATGTTCTCAAGGTGCATCCATTTACCTGTAAGTGTCCAGCTCATCCTTCTTGAGGGCTGAGTAGTACTCCGCTATATAGAGCTACCACATCTTTTTCATCCATTCCTCAGTCGATGGGCACTTAGGTTTCCCAGATCTGGCTATTACAAATTGTGCTGCTGTAAACATAGGTGCACATATGTCGCTCTGGTATGATGAAAAAGGCTTTTTAAAAGCCTTAAGACTAACAGTACAATGTGGGCTGAAAACTGGGCTTGGAGTCCAATCTGAGGGACAGCCCCTCTGCCACTGACCACACAGCCCTGTGCCTCTCTGAGGAAATCAGCTGGGAGGAGAAAGGCTGACTGGTGCCTGCAGGCCGGCCACTGCCCTCCATGTGGGGCACTTAAAGAACTCAAGTGCCCCCACCAGGGGCCTGGGACAGGCAGGAACGGGGTCATTCCTTGTCCGAAACTGACGTCTACTGCCAAGTGCTCAGCTCTGCAGGCACTAGAAAGACAGATGGTCACGGAGCAGGACAAAGGGACAGCCTCGAGCCGCACTGGCACCCCAGACTGAGGGAGCCTGAGCAGGGATTTGGCCTGATTGTCCCTTAGCTTTTCCCTGCGAAGTGGAAGGAAACACAGGAGCCTGCCTCCCACACTGGTGTGGGACACCTGAGGGGACAGCCATCGTGGTGCCCTGCGTGGATCACAGACAGCAGCATCAAATACCACTGCACGGGCAGTAGGACACGAAGCCTGGCAAGGAGCCCACCGGGGAACAGTTGCGCCTAGGCTCCGGTCGGCCCCTGCATCAGGACCCTAAGTGCGGGATCCCTCCCCGGTGTGACACTGAAGGTGGAGGGAGTGGCCTGCAGTGCGCGCCCTGACGTGTGGGAAACACAAGGTAGTGGCCTGCACCTGCGCCTGAGAGGAGGCCCAGCAGGGTCCCCAAAAGCCACCCGTGGTCACAGGGCCAGGCCAAGAGGTCCCCAACCTCATGGTGTGCCTTCTTATGAGAGGCTACCCTGCCCATGCACAGGATGTGACAAGACAACCCAGGACACAGCCTGCACAAATGTCCCCACACTAGCCTGGCCTACCAGGGGCTCCTGAGGGCGGCAGCGGGCGTGTGCCTGGGTAAGGACCGGGGAGCATGTGAGTACCTCTGCTCTGTGCCACCCTTCCCGCCCTTCCCGGGGACCCTGAGCAAGGCAGCGATGGGGTGAGTCTGTGCCTGCATGTGTTCACCAGATGGGCTGCGCCAACACCCTGAGGACCCTGGTGGCCGCTTTTCACATCTGGCAGTGGTTCCAGCCCCTTTGTGCTTCTCTCCAAGCCTGAACGTCAGACTCCTGGGTCCTCAGGCCTCCCTGTCCCAAGCAGGGAGGCCGCTTAGCACATGTGCCTGGAGTCCCTGACCCCACCCACTTCCCGCACAGTGCCCCGTCTGGCTCCTTCGACCCACAGCAAGGCCTCCCCGCAGCTGTGCCTGCAGAGCTCCGTGGGCTCACAGCAGGCTGCTGGCCCCAGCTCTGCAGAACCCCACAGCGGGCTCAGGCTGGGGAGGGAAATGCAGGGGCCACCACACTGGCCGACCTGGGGCAATGGAGGGTGAGGGGCGTGAGGAAAGGGAAGACTTGGGTCCCCACTACTCCTCCCATAGGACCAGTTTAAATTAAAGGGAAGACGGTCCAGTGCCTGTGGCCACTCCTGTTTCAGAGCGTGTGGAGAGGGTGCCCAGCATCTCTGGGCCACCTCAAGGCCCAGCAGCTGCCGCGCCCCCACATATGAGTCTGCCAGGACGCGCTGGGAAGGGGCCTCCACGCCCTTTACACAGAACACTGCATAAACCTCCATGGAAGCGTCCCACTGCCTGCACTGTGCCCTCGGAAGCTGTGCGTGTATACGTGAGGAAGGCCAGGCAGGGCCCGTGAGGTCAGCCTCACTGCCCAGGAGCGCCTGGACATGAAGCGGTAACCAAGACCAAGCGCCTCACACCTCCACGCTCGAACACTGGACACCCCTTAAACGCCCCTGCTCCCAATGCACCACTCACGGAAGGGGCAGGACAGCACGCAGTGAGGGAGGCCCGGGCTGCGGGGACACCTGAGGGAGAGGCGGGGAGGGCCCCTCACCAGCGCTGCAGGTGCCACACTGCATGCGGAGCCAGACATGGGGGTCTAGTGGTCCCCACTTGCATTTGGCAAAGGACGCACTGGATCTAAGAGGTTTCCGGACAGTGCAGCCCACCCCGGTCCTGGCTGGCGACTCTGGGCAAAGCGAGCGGGACAGAAGCCCTGGCTTGCGCAGGGCCCCGGACGCGCTTGAGGGAGGCAAACAGTGGGCCAAGGTGCGGCAGGAGGGAGAGGGACTGCGGGCTGGTGGCAGTGACTGGGCCCTCCCTACACTGCTCCCCCGAGACCAACTGCACGCCTGTGGAGCCAAAACCTCGGGCTCAGAGCTCTCCAGGTCAGCCCTGGAGACCCACAGGACCCCGGGGCCCTGCCCTGCACCCTAACGCAAGTGCTTCTGCCTGGAAGGCGCTGGACTTTTCCGGGAAAGACCGAGCCACGTCTGCTCTATGAGGTGACTGATCTGCTACTGAAAGATGTGGGACAATGGTCTCACCAGGGACTCTGCAGCCCCCGGCACAGGTCCTCCCCCAGACAGGCAGATGGGCTGTTACGGTTAAATTTAAGACACCCCAAGCTCTCCTGTGTTTGGCGCGGGACTTCTGGAAGGACCCCGGCCCTCCCCATGCGCTCTGCTTTCTGGCTGCGTGAGGTGAGCGGCTGTCCCCTCCGCGTCCCCCAGCCATGCTGTCCTGCCTCCCTGCAGCCTGCTGACCACGGACTGGACCTGGGGCCTAAGTGAGCCTCTCCTCCTCTAGGCTGCAGGCATCCTGTTCTGCCCCAACAGGAAACTGACAAAGACTGGGACCTGGACAGCCCAGAGGGACCCAGCAATGCGCAAGTTGCCACCACCACCACTCACTGCTGGGGTGCCGGATGCCAGCCGCCCCTCGGCCGGCTCTGCACACCTTCATTTTCTGAGACCCCTGCTGAGTGCGGGTGTGCTCAGCCACTAGCTCCTCACCATGACAGGCCCTGAATTCCATCAGACATGGGGCCATGTCCTCGAGTCCTCCCCAGGCCGGACACTCAGGGTAGAAAAATCAAAAAGCACTTTGGCACGGAACTGAGGAGAAGCAGGTTCCTTACAGATTGAGGCCTGTAGAACCAGGCACGCCAGGGGCCTGCAACCCCAGCTACTTCCGAGGCCAAGGCCTCAGAGGAGAATCACAAGTTCGAGCCTGGCTCAGACAACTTAGTGAGAGCCAGTCTCAAACGTAAGGAGAGCTGGGGCCCCGGCTAAGCGTGCAGATCCTGGTCCCATGTCCAGCTCTGGGTGGGGGCGGCGAGCGGGGTGACCTCACTCACGTAGCTCTGACGAACCTCAGGCACATTTCACCAAGTGAGAAAAGCCAGACATGCAGGGCTGCGTGTCATCTGACCACGGGGATGGAAACCAGACGAGAGGCTCCGAGGGGCTGGGTGCACGGTGGGCTGACTTCAAAAGCTCGGCAGGAGGCCCAACCTGCTCCCGGCAGGCTGGCCCCGGTGGCTGCGTGCCTGTGTGCACGTGAAGCCCAGAGACAACTCCGCTGAGTGCACGCTGAAAAGCAGCGACAGCAATGATGACCAGAGCCTGACAAGCATAGCTGTGCAAAGCACACCAAGGAGGAGCTAGACTGAGCTGCTTGGAACACCGCACCTGCACCAGACAGGCACCAGGCGCCAGAGGCCAGGACCCGAGATGAAAGCAGTGACGGGGACCGGCACCCAGAGCGGCCCTCAGATGCACCAGGCAGCCAATATGACACACTGGCCCTTCCGTGACAAGCAGGGTGACACGCAGGGGCGAAGGTGCCACAGAACCCCAGCCAGGCACAGAATCAACAGGTGTGTGGAAGGCCACATGTACGCACACTTCTCTGCATGTCCCAGGGCGGCTTCGGCATGTGGGCACCCGGGCATCAGGAGTACACAGCTCCCAACCAGGGCTTTGGGGTCCTTCTCCAAGGACAGGAGCCCCAGACTCTAGGGGGGAGGAGAGGGGCAGGCCCGGGGGACAGGCGGAGGGAGCTCCTGCTCCTGCAGGGGCAGCAATGTGAATAACAAACAGGAGGCCAGATTAGTATCCAAAGAAAGACAAATGCCAAGCTGAATCCACGGAGAAGGGAGACTGGAAAACCTGGAAATGCTCAGAAGCTGAACAACGAACTCTTCAATAACTACCAAGTCAAACAGGAAAGCACCAGGAAGGAGAAAATAACCCGGGGTGACGGGGCACACCTGTAATCCTGGTGTTAAAAGCTAAAGTAAAATTAGGAACAGGCTAAGCACAAAGGCACAAAACAACCCCAGCACTCCGGGAGGCTGAGGCAAGAAGATTCCAAGTTTGAGCCTGTCCTGAAAGATCTTAGTGACTTGGTCAGACCCTGTCCAATAATAAAAAATTAAACAGGGCTGGGGATGCTGCTAAATTAGAGGACCCTAGGTTTCATCCCCAGTGCTAGGGGGTGGGGGGGCGGCACAGGCTGATGCGGCGGTGTACCCCCACCTGTTCAGGAAGGAGGCCGAGGCAGGGAGCACAGCAAATCTGAAGCCAGTCAGGACTATATTGAAAGACCTTGTCTCAAAGTAAAAATACACAAAAAGCTGCAGCATAGCTCAGTGGTAGAGCACTGGCCTAGCATATGCATGGCTATCCCAGAACCATCAAAATAAGAAACAAACAAAAAAAAGAAACCCAGGAGCTAACCACACCTTAAGGAACTAAAAAAGTAAAACCCAAACACAGCAGAAGGGAAGGACAAATTCAAGTTCAAGGCCAGCACAGGCAACTCAGTGACTGACCAAGACCTTGTTTCAATGCAAAACATGAAAAGGCTGGGGCTGGAGCTCAGGGCAAAGGCCGTGGGTTCCACCTCAGTACCACAAGGACAGCACGGCTGGTCTGCGCCCTGGTCCCGGCACAGCTCTAAAGCACCTGTAGCTGCCCAGTGACTGGTGTGCCAAGCGCAGCTTCTGCCACACTGAGTCTCAGCCCTAGGTCCCTCGCACGTGAGCACCTGAGACCCTGGAGTCTTCAGCAGGAATTCCTGCACGCTGCCTGTGAGAGCTGTCTAACTGCAGGAAACGTGTGGAAACCCTCCGCGTCTGTGTCAGAAACATGGGTTTGAAAAGGGGTTTTTTTTCCGCTGGGGAGGGGTTTTCCCCAACCTGATCAGGCACAGCTGACACGCACTCCATGGAGAGAGGGGACTCCCCACTGGCCTGGGAAGAATCCGAGGGCCCACTGTCACCAGAGCCACTCAGCATGGGCTGGAGGTCACGGCAGGGGAACAGAAGAAGGCATCTGAGTAGGACAGGAAGAAGCACAATGCCTTCTAACTGTGGACGGCACAATCCCAGACACAGAAAACCCTAAAGCAGCCACAGAGAAACCACACAGGTAGATAAATCCAGTCCGATGTGGGACATAAGGCCAACGACTAAAGCCAGTTGTGTGTGTACATACAGCACCCACGAGGAACAGCACAAAGCTAACTCAGGAAGCCAGTGTGCTACTGCACACCTGTCATCACAGCACTCTGGAGGCTGAGGCAGGAGGGTCACAAGTTCAAGTCCAGCCATGGCAACTTAGTGAGACCCTGTCTCAAAATAAAAAAGGGGTGGGGACATAGTTAGGGCAAAGGCCCCCTGGGTTCAATCCCCAGTAGTGAATAGGAGGAGGAGAGAGAGGAAGAGGAAGAACAACGACCCGTGAAATAAATGTAAAAACGTGGGCTGTATCAAAGCCTTGGGGTACACGCAGCTCAGCAGCACGTGCGAGGCCCTGTACTATGTCCAGCACCAAACAGAACCATAAAATGAGTATGAATAAACACGAGGAGAATCTCTGGGACCTTAGATGGCCCACCCAAAGCGGAGCAAGGTGAGAAAATATATAAAACTGAACTTCACTAAAAAAATCTTTTATGGATAGAAGAGCATTATCAAGAATGGAAACAACCCCTAGAAGGGAGGAAACGCCTGCCATAGGTATTGGGGAAAGGACTAACGTCCAGCCACACCAGGAACTTCTGTGCCACCACAAGGCAGACAGGCGGACGTGGAAACAGGCGGGGGGGGGGAGGGGTGCAGGCAGAGCTGCTTGGTGTCTCTGGCCACCAAGGAAAAGGGAGCACACAACCATTGTGGGACCCCGCGGCATCTGCTCTGGGTGTCTGCACCCAAAAACCTGAAAGCTGTCACTGGAACGGCTGCAGGGGGGTGGTCCGGAGCAGCACACAGGGACAAGCAGCCCCAGCAGTCATCAGCACGGGGAGGGACATGCAAATCCCGGTACAGCAGAGTCTCACTGTTGGTGGATTTCACTTTTTTTTTGTCTTTTTGAGACAAGGTCTCTCTATGCAGTTCAGGCTTGTCTCAAACTTGCAACGATCCTCCTGCCTCAGCCTCCTGAGTGCTGGGACCACAGCCTGGTCTATGGATTTCGCATTTGGAAAGCCGCCTGCTGCTGCAGTTCAGCTAAGAACCCAAGTACCCGAGGGTCTGCAGTCGTCCGTGCGCGCGCACAGCAGAGCAGAGGCTCAGAGCGGCCCCACTGCAGCTCGCACAGAGGGCGCAGTTAGTGCCGTGCTTTGCCTCTCTCTGCCAGTCTTGGGTCTGCTGACCTGGCTGGCTGAGATGGCCTCTGATGCCAGCCGTGCTGGAGCGCACCTGGGACCCCGGCACCAGGAGGCCAAGGCAGGAGGGTCACGAGGTCCAGCCCAGCCTGGGCTACTTAGCATCTCAGAGAGACCCTATCTCAAGGTAAGAAACTGGGCTCAAAAGGCAGCTCAGTCCAAAGCCCCCGAGTCCAATCTCCAGCACCACACACACACACCCTAAGCTGCTCCCGCACACGCTGTTAGAGCGAAGGCCAGGGCCGCACTGTGCCTGAGGAAACGCTGTGTGCGGAGCTGAGCGTCACGCTGGCGGGACTCAGGGTGCCGACAGCCACAGGGGCGGCAGGCGTCAGCAGTGTGTGCTGACTGAAGCAGATGGCTATGAACAGGAAGGCCAGGCTGAGTGCGCTAGCTGGAGGGAGCCTGCCCTGTGTTCCCAGGTGGCCAGGATCTGCTAACTCAGTGTCTGCCCAGCTCAGAGCTGGCTGTAGGCCCGCCTGGGAGTGAAGGGCTGGCTGAGCGGCTCCAGCTGAAGCCTGAAGGCCAGCTCTGCCGGGGCGCAGTGCATCCCGCATGGGGTGTTTGGCTTAGGAATGTTCCCTGCTAACATCTGTGCCAAGATCCCTGAACCCCAAACCCAACAGAACTCCAAAGCCTAAAAAGCTGCTGGCCCGAGACCTGCACCAGCACCTGCTACAGCCGGGGGAACCTCAAAAAGATGACGCTCGGTGAACGAAGTCACCAGATAGATACACAAGGGTCCGTGTTGCGTGATCCATGGATCAGAAATGCCCACCCAGACAAACCCTCGGAGCAGAAAGTAGATGAAAGGGTGGTGGAAGAGGAGTGGGGAGACGGGAGCAGGGAGAGGCAGGCTGCCCTCCCGGGTGGTGAAAAGCTGTGAGCCAGGAGAGGTGGTGGCCACACAACACTGCCATGCGCTGGTGTTGCACGGCAGGTGCTGCAAGGCAGCTGCCGCAGGGGAGGCAGGCTCCCTCACAGCTGCGGGCAGGCGGTTCCCAGAGCTCCGGGCCGACCTGGGTGGTCTCGGGCTTGCACAGGGTCAGCAAGCAGGCAGCACAGAGGCAGGAGGGCCGTCAGCTGGGACCAGTTCTTAAAACATGCAGCCTAGCGGGCAGCTATGCATCAGTGACCAGGTGTTTCTAAGAAACGAGTGACAGGAACTATAACCGCATCTATCACCGGGGAACTCACAGATGGAGGCCGGCGAGCTGGGGGCATCTTCTGCTGCCACAGGCCCCTCCACGGTGCACAGCACCACTTCTGTAACCAGAAGGAGACAGATTCCGACACTCCAGCCTGTAGGCATCTGCAGCATGCCCTACCCAACCACCACACACAGCCTCCACAAACGCTGGTACCAACGCCACCTAGGGCCCGTGTGCTCCCCCTACACACAGAGCCACATTCCCGGGTGAGGGCTCAGCTTAAACAGACAACGCCTGTGCCTGACAAGGTACCCTCCCTCTCTGGGTACGGACAGAAGCCAGCCCACTTCCTGCTGTCTCTGGAACCCACACCTGCTTCAGGCCTTTCTCCTGTACCTCCTCACCCAGATCGGGGTGGGGGCCAAGCTTACCCACAGTGGTACCAGCACACACCTTTCACCCAGCGACCAGGAGACTGAGGCAGGAACACTGCAAGCTCCAGACCAGCCTTTATAGCTTAGCAAGACCCAGGCTGAAAATGAACTAGAAAGGCTAAGCAGTAGCTCAGTGGGACTCTGGGTGAGAGCACCCCAGGGCTCAGGCAGCAGTACTGCAAAAGCGTAACAGCAAAGCCAGAGGGCAGCAGACAGCAGCCGGGGCGTCGCGCACCACTGCACGCTCGCCCACCCGAGCAAGCCCACCTGGTGGACGGGCACCACGGCCTGGAGAGGGAAGCCATCCGGGCATCCGAAGCTGGTGCGTCCACCTGCAGCCTGTGCCCCTGGCAGCCCTTCCACACCCCTCAGGGAGGCCACAGGGCTGGGGGACCCCCAAACCCCCAGCCTCAGCTCCTTCCCACCTACCACTCTGACGTTTCTGATTTTTTAAACAGATCATCAGATGTATAGTTACAGTGACAGCTTTCATTATGGTTTAGACTACATTTAACTTCCATGGGTGTTACGCTGCGTTTTCTTAATGAAGCCTGTAAAATGCTTCAGGGCAGGAGCCGTGAAGACACCGTGTGCCCCTCCCCAGGGGGCTCCCCAGCCAGGGTGGGCACCAGGCAGGCACAGGCAGTGTACCACACACGCTGCAGGCTGCCATGCAGACCCCAGCTCCAGGCCCGGAGACAGATGGCCGCAGTCCCGTGTGCCTCCCGCAAGATCTTTTTTCCCAAGTACACGTTTGCAGTACATAATGACGCGATTCCTCTGGGGAGATGGCACAAGCACATCTTAATTCCTCTTTCAGGCCCCCTCCTCGCCCTGCTTCTGTCTCCTGGCCCCCGCTCATTTGTGAAAGATCCCCCTATTTCCTATTACCCCCCTTCTCTTCCCCCGCAAGCGTCTAATAGGAGACAGAAAGAGCGCGGCTCGGGGCAAGGGAGGCCTGTCTGAACACTGCCCTGCACCTGGGTAAGCTGCTTCCACGGTCACGGATGCTCCTCGTCCAAAGGTCCAACGGCCACTAACCTTCTGGAATAGGGACTCACGCTGAGCATTTGCACAGAGCGCGTGCGCGGGATAACACTGACCCTGTCACCCGGAAGTGGCTCACGTCTACCTCCAGGGTTAAGCCTTAGCGTCCATACACAGCTGGCTCCAATCCAGCAGGTGTACCCTGGACCAGGTGACGTGTCCCCAAGAGGTCCTTCACCCTGAGGTCCAGGTGATTGCAGCTGCCTAGCACGCTGCATGTCCACTGCCACAGCTATGACCAAGGCCGTGGGCCCTCTCTGTGGGGTGCACACCCCTGGGTTCCTGCAGCCATCACCACCAACAACACGGCACCTGGGGAACCCGCAGAGGCGAGGAAGCTGCCAGCCTGGCGTGAGGCCTCTGCAGGGAATGAGCGGAGATCTAGGACAAGAAGAGAGAAACTGGCCATGCTCCATGAGGGTTCAAGTGAAAACCTGCTGAGACTCAAACCCCTGCCCCACCGGACACAGGAGGGTTTTCCTGCAGGATAGGCAAGCCTTGCGCAAAGCAGACTGGCCTGAAGCCACACGCCAGGGCTGCCAGGGGCAGAGGAGCAGCAAGCCATGATGTGGCCCCAGAGGGCACCAGGGCGGGTACCATGCTCCATGGCCTGGGAGCCTCTGAATGAAAATGGGGTCCCACATCAACATGTAAGCCCGTGACCCAAACCCCAAACAAAGCCCCACACAAGGGGGGATGTGGAGCCCGGCAAGAACAGTTCCACAGCCAAAGGGACACCTCATCCCGCAGGGGTAGGCTGGACCCTCAGGTCTGGACAGAAGGCCAAAGGCAGCAGTGCGCAGATGCGGCTGAGCTGAACAGGAAACACCCAGGGCTCCAGACCCCTTTCAGGGTGGCTTCACTTCCAGATGCCTTGAGGGGCGCCGTGACCAACTGGGGGAGCGTGGTCTCCCCTATGGAGATGCCCATGGACGCGGACAGTGGCTCAGCCTGGAACACGGCACCCACACAGGAGAAAATGCAGGAACGGGGCCGCTGAGGGCCTCAGGCAAGCTGGGGCTCAACCCAGGCTCAGAATTAGGACTCTGCTGGATCTGCATCCTGTGGCTAGTGCACGCCCTGCAGAAGGACAGTGGGGCCCCAGCAGGCAGACAGCTACAGGCGGGGCTGGGTCCGGGCTGCCAGCAGCAGTGGGCATGCAAGGGGGCTATGGGCCCACAGGGCACAAACACGAGTGACGTCTGGCTCATCACCAAGAACCTGGTGGACCCATCTGCTCTCCTAGTACAGTGTGGACTCGGCCTGTCCCCACTGGCAGCGGGGTCTGGCACAGCTGTGGCCACGCACAACTGCAGGGCAGAGCGGAGCAGGTGTCCAGCGAGGTGTGAACACCGAGTGCCCTCCTTGGGGAGAAGATTTAGCCAGGACTTCCCCGCCCTGCTGGGGTCACCGTCCAAGCTCAGTGGGGACCCTTGGGGCGGGGAAAGCTCTAGGAACCAGCATCCCCCGGTGGTGCTGTCTGGCCTGCTGCTGGCCCAGGTAGGAGAGGAAGGTCTGAGCGCCACGGATCACAGGCTCTGGAGACACAAAAGCCTCACAGGCTGGTGGGACCCCGAATGGCTCCACAGCCACCAAGACTCTTCCTCTAACTCAGCCTGGAGGAGAGTTTACCGTCCACAGTGCCACAGCCCCATCACCCGCACAACGCCGAGGCACGCAAGGACTCAGCAGGTGGAAGCACACGATCTCTCAGTGGCTAGGATGGGGTACACTGTCCCTGATGTCACGCTCCTCTGTCACAGGACCCTCCCCCACAGGGCCAAGAGCCAGGACACCCTGATCCAGGAAGTCCCTGCAGCTGAGCTGGCTCTAGGCTCGCTGGTCCCAGGCCTTGAGACCTCTGTGCCAAGAATGCTTCAGCATGACTGAGGGTCTGTGCGCGGCTCTCTGGGCACCGCTGAGATGCACGCAGCTCTGGGGAAGGCGGCCACCACCATGCCCAGAACTCCCGCATGACAAGGATGTCTGCCTCATGGTCCCGGCCCAGAAGAAAGATTATCACAGCGACCTGCAAGGCTCCTACCTTGTTTTTGAAGTACACCTCAATGGGCATGATGAAGCCAGCGTAACCCGACTCCTCCACCTTGTAGGGGGGCTCCTTGCATACTACAAAGAAAGGGAAAACCATTGGTCAGCTTCCGGTCAGCTTCCTGTTCCTTCTGAGGCCACCCCCACCTCCTCCCTGGCTGCACAGTCGTTCCAAGCTGAAGGAAGACTGCGAGGAAAGTCGAAGAGGCGGGCTGGGCAGGAGGAGGGGAGTCGAGAGGCTGTCGGCAGGGGGACAACAGACAGGAGGGGTGTGAGGCTGCCACCCGGACACTTGCGCCTGCAGCAGGCCAGGAAGCCAGGGCCAGGCAAGGACACTGAGTCGCAGGGCCACTGTCTGCTGTAGGACAGTGCTCCACAGCAGCCACCTCCCTGCCACTGGCGCTGGCATCCCTGTACCCTGCTCCATGTTCACAGTAGAACATGAGGGGCAGGGTCTTACAGGACGGCCTCCCAGATGCCACGAGCGCCTGACGGGAACAGGCTGAAGCCATCGTGATGGCATGCGCCTGTAATCTCAGCACCCTGGGGGGGTTGAGGTAGTAGAATTCTGAGCCCTTCTGGGGCAACTTATGGAGACTTTGCTTCAACGCAAAAACTGTAAAGGGCCCGGGGTACAGCTTGGTGCAAGGGCTCTGGGGTCCAACCTTCAGTACTGGGGGAAAACAAAACAAAACTGAAGCGAGCAACACGAAGTACACATAAAATAATGTCCACAATCTCATCAAAAATAAACTGTGCAGCTGGGCGTGGTGTCTCATGCCTGTCATCCCAGCACTCAGGAGGCTGAGGCAGAAGGAACCTTGCAAGTTCCAGACCAGCCTGGGCTACAATGTGAGCTCAAGGCCAGCATGAACTGGATAGAGAGACCCTGTCTCAAAAAAGACAGAAACAAACAAACAGAAACAAAACCAATAAATAAACTGTGCACATTCCAACAAGTCTTGCCACGTGGCAAACACCATAAAGACACTGTTCCCCTAGCTTTAAGAAGAAAAAAAAAAAGACATACAAACATCGAATCCCTGTCTTCTGCTCCTTCACCTCTGGAGGCAACTACTATAGTGCGATTAAGGAAAAGATCCTGCCAACTGCTGTGGGCGGGGCTGGGAGCCCCATGTCCTCCAGGCCTGACCGACACAGAAAAGCCATGGGTTTAACCATCAACACCTTGAGGCGGGGGACACACCGTCACCTCCAAAGCTTCCCCTGGTCCTCTTGTCCCCTAAGGACATGTACGGTATGATCCATCGTCGTATCTGTTGGGCACCCACACTCGGTCTCAATGGCTACCTACAGGTGCACAATGCACAGACCCCAGTCATCCTGCACAGGTGACAGCTGTGTCCTCTGATGTCCCCTCCTCAGCCCCTGGCAGCACCAGCCTGCTCTGTCTCTATGAGCTAGACCACTGCGAATTCTGCATACAGGTGAGACCGTGCAGGATTTCTCCTTTCTGTGTCTGGTGTGCTTCACTTAATGTAACGTCAACCTTCAGAAACCTCTGTATACACACATCTGCACCAGCAGGATAATCCCTACAGCACTTGCTGGAAACAGTTAATGGACCACAATAAAACATGACTTCTTACACTAAAACCATATAATTTTCTTAAAGAGAAAAGACTTATGTAAGGGTCTCGTGTACCTTCTTGGAGAAACAAGCTGGCAGTGCAGTAGACGTGTGTGGTCAGGCCGTTCGCAGGCAAGGCTGGCCTGCCAGACAGCTGCGAGGGGGACTCTGGCACAAGGGGACGAGTGTCCCCAAGGTTCTGGCAACCCTGACCATGTCTTCCCACTGCTGGAGCCCCATGGACAGCCCAGGCCCCTTCTAGCTTACTCCTGGGGGTTGTTGCCCTCAAACTGAGGGAGAAGAAGCAGCCCTGTCTGCAGGACAGTGGGGGAACAGGCAGAATCTGCAGCATGGGGACAGCAGTACTATAACCTTGCCCCAAATCTCCTTCCCAGCCTGGCTCCTCGCTGCTCCACCAGCAGCTTCCTGGAGATGCTGCACTGAGATCCCAGATGCAGCCACCCCAAACAGACTGCAGACACACCGTAAATCTGCAACCTGCTACCTGCCACAGCTGCTTGCTCCTCTGCCACAGCTCACCTGTCACCAAGTATGGTCACAACACAAACTGCGCAGCCATCCAGCAGTGGCCCAGCTCCTTCCTGGGCAGCTTCAGGCCAGGAAGCAGGAGCAATGGACCATGCGAAGTGCAAGTCTAACTGTGCCCATGGCTCCACTGTCCAGTGAGCTGCTCACCTCCCCCAGGCCTGCGAGCTGCTGGTCCCTCCTGGCCCCTCCCCCACAGGCCCCAGAGGGTCCCAGGACCAGGCTGGTTGCAGCTCACTGCCCCCAGCACCCTGCCTGGCTGCCAGGGCTCCATAGAGCTCCCTTGTCCGCTGTAGGCACTGTCTCCTCACTGCCTGGGCAAGGGAGAGAAGCTGCCTCTCTGACAGCACTGTCTTTTGGGAGTGCTCTTAAGTATCTGCCAAGCGCAGCCAGCGCGGGCCACATGCCACACCTCTGCCGGGTGGCCAGGCCAGTCCAGTGCCTTCCGCAGGCCCTGCATGCTGCAAGGGCAGCCGGCTAGAATGTACGGGTGCTGAGCTGCAGAGCAGCCGTGCAGCTCTAGCCCTAGACATCTGAAGTCTGCTCTTGGGGCCCTTGTGCAGTGCAGGCTGGACACTCTGTGGGCACCCGGGAAAGGCAGCAGAGCTGGCCCAGGAAAGGAGGGCAAGGAACGATCCCGATGAGCCCACATACCCCAATCCCATCCTGTGCAGTGCACACCATCTCACCTCACCCAGCCACGAAGACCCATGGCAAGGCCACCTCCCAACAGGGACAGGCAGGGTTTCCTTGGCCTCTGGCACCTAGGTCACTTGCTTCTGCTGAGGGTAGACACCTTCCCACATCTGTGTATCACGTTTTCCCTCGCCCTGCCCAACACACTACACATCCCCACAGGGAAGCGAGCTTCCTGAGACCCCCAGTCTCTCCCCAGAGCTCATGCGCGTGGCCAGCAACCCAGAGGTGGCCCTGCAGAAAACTGGGGGAGCTCAGACTGCTGCGTCACCTGCTAACCCACAGCTGAGTCAAGGTGACGTGAAACCCACTCAGCTGTGAAGAGGAGGCAGGAGACACATGTGGTCAGGAACTTCCACAAGCAGGGTGGGTGAGGGGATGGGCCTTCCGGTGCCAGAACTGCAGCAGGCCTGGGTGGTGGCACTTGGGCAGAGGGAGGCAGAGAAAAGGTGAAAAGCTGGAGGTGGGAAGGGAGGCAGAGGCCTGAGTGACAGCTAACGGCAGGCCTGGGGCTTCTCTCTCTGGGCACGGCAATGTCCTGGGTGGTGATGGAACCGCGTTGCATGATGGTGAGTGTGCTCCCATCACCTCGAGGACACACAGCCCCAGGCCAGTGCATGCCAAGCCAGCAAGTGAGCCATCTCAGGAAAGCAATTACGGCGAGGAAAATGCCACCGACCGGAAGGCTGTAGCGGGCCCATCAGCCCTGGGGACCCCACCCTTCACTGCCCATCCCTCCTGGCAGGGAAGATGCCAGCTTCCCCCAGGGAAACGCTCCAGGGTAGGAGAAGGAGAGGAAATCCCTCCCCCGCAGGAAATCTGCCAGCCCCGGGTTAACAGAACCCACCCTGCCACAAGGACGTGGGAAAAGCCTAGGGAAAAGCCGGGCACCATGGTGCCTGCCTGTCATCCTAGTCCTCTGGAGGCTGAGACGGGAGGATTACAGATTCCAGCCAAGCCTGTGCAACTTACAAGACCCTGTCTCAAAATAAACTTTTCAAAAACAGCCGGGAGGCCCAGGGATAGAGCTGCACAGCAAAAGCACCTGCCTGGCAAGCACAGTGTCCGGAGTTTGATTCCTGGTACAAAAAAAAAGGGCAGAGGACATAGCTCAGTACACCATGGCTTTGGATTTAATCCTTACTACCGTGAAGATAGACAGATATGCAAAAATAATGGAAGGACAGACAGACTATGCTGGAGTGTAGCTCGGGGGTCAGCACTTTACATACACGAGGCCCTGGATTCAATCCCGGCACCAAAAGCATTAAAACATAAAACCTAAATAAATAAACAATAAGCACCATCCAAGTCAATGCCCTAAGAACCAACAAATCGAAAACTAGAGAGCAGGAATGGACTCTCAGTACTGCAATACAGTTTTTAAATTCAATAGGACAGGCAGAAAATAAAATCTCCCAGACTGTGCCAGAGCCAGCACGGCGGTGCGCTCCTGCAATTCCAGCACCATGGGAGACTGAAGCAGGACAGCAAGTTCAAGACTGACTCAGGCAGCTAACAATTAGTCCTGAAATAAAAAATAAAATGGGCTGGGGATGCTAAAGCTCTGGGTTCAATGTGTGCGCCCACACACACACACACACACACACACACTCACTCAGCTGAGACCTGAGGCCAGGAATGGCGGTACATGCCTGTCATCCTAGACTTGAGAGGCTGAGGCAGGACTGTGAGTTCAAGGTCAGCCAGAGCTATACAGTGAGTTTCAGGCTGGCCTGTACTACACGGCAAGGTCCTACCTCAGAAAACCAAAAAACCCCACTGAGGTGCAAACAAATGCCTGGGACTCAGTGCTTCAGCTGGCGCAGCTACTGTGAAGCGCAGTTCTCCTAGCAGCGTGGGGGTCCCCACAGCGACCTTGCAAGCACATACACTTTGTCACTGCACAGGTGATCATACATAGATCACGTAAAGCATCCCAGAAAGAGCAAATCGAGGAAATGCAGAGAGAGAAGGAAACTGAGCTGAAATGTTGCAAGACACAAAGAACAACGAAAATCCCAGCCACGACGTTGTCTGCAATATCCTGAGTGTTGCGGGAGGAAGAAAGCAGGACCCTGCCCCAGAACAAGGACCCAGCAGCGCCAGACCTCTCAGGGCCAATGAAGCGACACCTCTGAGGCCTCCGCCCAGAATGCAACCCAACCCAGCTCGCGCTGGCAGGCACAGGTGGTGGCAGATACGGGCTGCTGGGGCTCAGAGGGCCTGGCTGCCCACGCAGCTCCTAGAAAATTTCTTGAGTAATTAACCTCGGGGGACAGTACTTGGGAAACTGCTCTATTACAGGAGAAAATAAACCAAAACAAAGGAGAACGAATAAATCCCCCAGGAGCACAGTGAGGAGAGGCCTAGGGTAGAGGCAGGCTGCAGCAGCCAGTCTAGATTACGGGGAAGGTTGAAGGGACAGGATGGGATGGGTCAGGACGGGATGGCACATTCAGGGGTGACAGGAAAAATCACCTGCTCCACAGAATAAATGATGAAGATGCAAAACACAAACAAACACAGGATAAAGATAAAAGAATCAAAACCTCCTCTGACCTTGAAATGACCTTGATCAGTCTCTATCAAGTGGTCCACAATTCAGGATGCAGGACACAGGGAAGGGAAGACCCCGAAGCCGGCCCAGCCGGGTCACGCGGGAAGGCCTGGTTGAGGCCCGGCAGGGACGGAGGGGATTAAGAAGGCGCCTCTCAAAGCTCACAGGGCGGAAGAGCCCTCCAGTTCCGCTGCGGCATTACTGAGAACTACTGTGTCCCGGCAGGCACAGGGACTCGGCAGTGAACAAAACAGACGCGCGCCCTTCGTTGGGGCCGGGGGAGAGAAATACCAGGTGTGTTAAGGTGGTAGCAGCAGGAAGAATAAAGAGCTAAAGCAGCAGCGGCACTTTAGAGCCAGAAGCCAGAGGATGTCCCCAAAGAGGGCGCCGCAGGGCTCTTCTGTGGAGGGTCTGGAGGTGAGCAGGTCCGAGTCCCCAGAGGGAGCTGGCGGTGCAGCCAAAGCATGGCACATGCTCAGGGTACACCCGAGGCCCCAAGTTCCATCCCCAGGACCAGGACAAAACAAAACACAGAGACACAAACCAACACAGAAGCAAATCAACAATTTAATCAGGAGAGGTGGTGCGGGCTGGTCATCCCAGCACTCTGGGAGGCTGAGGCAGGAGGGTAACAAGTCTGAGCCTAGCCTGAGCATTCAGTGAGACCCTGCCTCAAGAAATAAAAGATCACAGGATGTGCCTCAGCACACCCTCGATCCCCAATGCAGATAGAAAAACAAACTGGGGTGGTGCTAGGAAAATGGGGGTAGCATGGGATAATTCTCAACCTTTCAAATAAATCAAGAAACAGGATTTCAACCAACTGGTGTAAGCATGTATTTCAATCCGCCCCTCTGGTGCGGGTTTCTTCACTTTGCTGCAATGCATGCCCACAACCAGAAAGATACTTTCTCCCTGTTCAAAGTATCCTTCGGAGGCTGAGTCTTCCAGCGAGACCCTCTGTCCCCAAGAGCTGGCGCACTTCCCACAGACAACAAAGAGCAACTGTGTTTTTCGTCTCTGACACCCCCCAAGGAGCTGGGGAGTTACTGTGTAACAACTGAGGTGCTGGGTAGTGACTCTGATCTATGGGGAGGACTGGGCAGTCCTTCCTGAAGCATGGTGAGCCCAGTGCTCACCACACCATAGACTTGGGGAACCCAGTGGGTACCCAGCTGTGTATGTGACGAACTGGGTGTCTACTCTGTGACATGTGTGACGAACCGGGCGGTTCACTCTGAGACACCTGCTGAGCCGGGGGTCACGCTGCAGCTGGTGTGTTGGACAGGCGGCCACCCCGTGGTTCACCCTGCCATGAAGTCAGAGCAGCTGCCTGGACAGTCTGGACAACAGGCCCGGCTCCTAAAGGACTACAGGCCACTGGCCCTCGACCAACCCACCTTTCAAGGGCTCAGAGCTCAGAACCTACAGGTTCCTGGTGCCCCCTTCACAGATGACTGGGCCACTGTCACCCCTCTGCCATGTGAGTCATGGGGATCCCAAGAGGCCCAGGGTGCAGAGCTGCACCAGGAGCACAGGCCCATAGCCAAAGCCAGACAACAGCAGATCGCTGCGAGCATGACTTCGAGGAGCGGCTGGGTTGCCGCCATGCTGCGGACAAGATGCACAGCTTCGGCCTCATGGTGGGTGGTGTAGTCCGTCACCAGGGCCCGTCCCCACGCAGTGAGGACAGGCGGAAGGGCAGAGAAGAGCCCAGCGGGAAGGCACCATGCTGGCTGGGCTGCCTTATGTGGACCTGCCACTCCTGAGAGTTCAGAAAGGCAGGGAAGGGGTGAAGGTGGCGGCTCAGGGAGGACAGATGAGGAAAGCCAGCAGCTCGCACCTCCTGCCACCAGTCTCAGGAGGACATCCCTGAAGAGGCACAGATCCTGTGTCTGTGACACGTCAACCTCACTTAAGCAAAGCTCTCTCTCAGGAGCTACTTGGGCAGCCACTGGACCCTTACACACCAGGTGGGGTGCCTGCAGCCAGCAAGAGCTCTCCCCCACCTCCCCCAAAATCTCTTGGCTGTGGAAACTTGACCTGCATGGTGACCCTTCTGCTAAGCCACCTCCATCCAGGCTGCACTGCCACTGGTGGTGGGGGTGGGGGGTGGCACACACCTGTCATCCCACTGACAGGGGCTGGCAAGCTCCAGGCCAACTGGGGTGACTCAGGGGGACACCAGCTAAAAGGGCTGGAGATGCAGCACAGAGGTAGAGCACTTGCTGGGCACGTGGGAGTCCTCCACAGGAGGGAGAGAAGGAGAAGGGAGGGAGGGCAGGAGGAGGCATGGGATGGGAAAGGGCGGGGGGAAGAGGAGGAGAAAGGGGCGCTGGTTTACGGGGGAAGGCTGGGGGTACAGCTCACTGGCAAGCACCTGCTAGGCATATATCAGACCCTCAGTTCCAGCCCCAGCACTGCAAAAAGAAGGAAGACAAGGACTGGACCTTGTGAGACACCAGACCCTGCGCTTCACCCTGGGACTCAGCCCCCAAGGAACTCAGCAGCGTCCGCCAGCCTTGTCTCTAGATCCTCACCAGACCCTTCTTCCCTGGCGTCCCCTCCCCAAGAAGTCATCCCTGACAGACTGGGTGAGTCCACCTGGGTCCTCCAGGAAGCCCAGGGCTGTGGTGGAGACCTGTGGGGTACCGATGTTCACCACACAGCAGCTGACAGTGATGCAGGGGAGAGAGCCATGCAAGATACCAGACACTGATGACAGCTCCATGGTTCCTCCTGCCCTGCTGGCTCGGTCACCCCACCCACCGGCCACTGGCACCTCTCCACGGCAACACAGTCCCAAGGCGGACGTGACAGCTTGAGAAGGGGGAGGGCACAGGACCCAGCCGCGTCACAGAGTGGCTGGGCATGAGGATGTGGACAAGGCAGGGCCACTCACCGCGCTTCGGCTTGGGGAAGCTGTCGTGCAGCCGGAAGATCACCTTCTCCACGAAGTGCTGGATCTCGCACTGCTCGGGGCCGCGGACAAACACCATCCAGTCATGGGTGAAGCCCTCCGTAGTGGGCTTCTTGCGCAGCTGGGCACGGTGTCCCAGCTCTAACTTGACCTGCACAGTGCACTGCAGGGAGAGAGGAGGGATGGGTCAGCGGGAGCCCCAGGAAGGGCTCGGGGCACGGTCAGGGAAGCCACAGAGTGAGGGGACCACAGAAGACCCAGGTGCACTCGGCCTCTCCACAGGTGCTCCTCCCCTGGACACCCCGCTCACCAAGGGCCCCGAATGTCACCTCTGTGGGGAAGCCATCCCTGGCCCCCAAGAGAAAGCACCTCCCCCATGGCCCGGCCTGCACCGCACCCTCGTCCTCTTAGCACTTTCACTACAGGAAACCATCTTGCTGACCGCGGGCCGTCGACCTGCTCCCCACGGAGATGGAGATGTCACCAAGGATGGCCGTGCCCCAGCCTGCAACACCGCGGAGGGGACACAGGCTCTAAGAGCAGCTGCTTGCCTCGGAGGACCAGGGCTATGGAGACAAGGGCCACCCCGGACCCTGAGCCCGGCCCCAGGCACTGTGAGGCACCCACCTCCACTCCGTGCACGCAGGGCACAGAGCAGGGGACTTCCCACCCCCAGGTCACCGGCAACGCCACGCTCCGTGGGAAGGCAGCACCGGCACGCAGTCCCCGTGACAGGCCCAGGCGACCTGCAGCCTCCGCCACATGGGAACCTGACACTGTGCCGACACGGGGAGCAGCCAAGGCCAGTTCCTCTCCACTGAGCACAAAGCTGCAGCCTTCAAAGTACCCTCACACCTTGGGCAGCCAAAGCCACCGAGGGGGGGACCCTGCTGTAAACACCCACTCCGGTCTAGGAAAACCTCCCAACTTTATTATTAGACACATCCCTGAGACCAAGTAGCAAATGCACAAGTGTCACAGAAGGGCGCTGGCCAAGTGGACACTCGTCTCTAAGTGTTGGATAAGCATGCAGCGGCAGCCAGGGCACGAGTGCCACCCTGCCTGGGCGACTCCCCCAGCCAGGCAGCCTCCCCCTCCCGTGCAGCAGCCCTCCCAGCCCGCCCTCAGCGCACTCTGCGCCTTTCAGCCTACTCCCTCCCTCTCAGCCCGCTGGGCTGGTGGGGGGCTCCCTGCTCCCAAGGGTGCCACCCCAGGAACAAAGTACAGACCCCCCACACCCCCACCTTCATCACAGTGCCACTACTTCCAAGTCAGAACACACACAGCACCCACAACCCATGTGCAAGGTTCCTGCTGAGGGCTCCCCTCCACACACACACAGCCGCTGCTCAGCTGGCAGTGTCTCGGAGCCCAATGCTAAGGAAACAGGAAACACCCCGCCCTGCGTCCTAGCTCGGTGCGGTGCCCACTCCTGCTCAGCGGCCTGAGGGGCCCGAGGCTCATTTCTCCACTGGGGAAAAGTTCCAAGGTGGTAGGGCTGGCTACTCCCGCAGGACAGCAGTCCTCCCTGAAGTTCACAGCCAAGTCCCTACACCCCACACCCTGCCCCAGGGCCTGGGCTTTCCCGCCCCCCGCCCCCTGCAGGGGTGACCTTGTGGGGCTTGTCTGTCTTGGAAGCATTGGACACAGCCTGTCAGAAACATTACACAGACTTAACTAGTGCACCCTCAAGCCACACCCTCTGGGGACGGCTTTCCAGGAGGGAAGGGCTGGTGGCAGACAAGGATGGGGAAGCTCTAGCATGTGACAGGCTGGAAAGAGGCTCGGCCAAGTATAAGACACATGGCAATTTTTCCACTTCAAGTTAAAAAAAAATTGGTGCATGTAAGTATATGCAAATCATTATCAATTTAAAAAGGAGAGATGGGATGAAGCAGCTCCCCTGGCCCAGAACGATGGCCCTTTGGGGCTCCTGGTGTCTCACCAGGGACCCTGAAAGGAGAGGCTGAGACCGCTATGGCGTCCAGATCAGACACCAGAATAGGAACAGGTTACCAGTGCACAGTGGGTACAAGGGGTGACATCTGAGTACCAGTCCCCCAGCAATCTCGGCACAGTCCAAGCTAGCGGTAGAAGGGAAAAGAAGCAAACAGGCCAGGGAGGTGGCACACACCTGCCATCCCAGCAGCCTGGGGGCTACGGCGGGGGGACCCGATTTCCAGACCAGCCCGGGCAACTGAGCGAGGGGCTCTGACTGAGAACTGACAATGAACAGGCTGGGGAGGCTGCAGCCCAGGTCCCATCCCCAGCACCACCACTGGAAAAACAAAAAGCAAATGGAGCCAAGCGGCCTGCTAGGTGGGCAGAGGGAGAGCGCGGAAGAATTCTCGGAGCCCAGAGGGGAGAACCAGCCCAGCCAGAACGGGGAGCAGATTCGGTGACTTGGAGATCCAGGGCGGGGCTGGCAGCTATGGTAGGGATGGAGGGAGGCGCTGAACTCCCACAAGCCAGGCCCTAGGGAACGCTCCAGCAGAAAGGTCCACCGAGAGGCAGAGGGACACGCACCCTGAGCATGTGGGAGAATGCCCAACAGAAACAAATCCTGAACACTGGTCCCAGGCTCCCCAGTGGGCTGGGGCTGCAGTGCCCTATAGGCTTACACCTGTCAGCTTCCGCCTTTTCCGTCCTGAGAAGGGGGAGCCAACCCCAAAGCCTCTCCTACCTCCCTCTGGCACGGCGGTGCACGCCCACAATCCCAGCACCCGGGAGGCTGAGTGAGGCGGGAGGACGGCTGTCAGTTAGACGCCAGTCTGAACCACAGCATGCTAAGAGGTTGTAAGTGGATGAAGGGTACAAGCAGTCTAAAAAAAAAAGAACAAGAAAGAAAAAAGAAAACTAAAAACCAGAAAACCTCAACTCCTGCTCCCCGGAGAGAGTTCACCCCTGCAGCAGGAGACTGCCTCCCTGGAGTTAGTTACTCGCCAATCTGGCTGCTCAGCCCTCGGCCGCCTGCCCGGCATTTTGGACAACACAGAATTGCTACCCGGGGCAGGCGCGTGAGGAGCTGAGATGGCGAGAGAACGGAGGCCAGGGCTCCTTTGGAGGGGGAATGGAGGCACCAAAGCCGTGCTGCGGAGGCCAAAGTAAACAGGAAGGTTCCAGACAGCAATGGGCAATTTCTGCAGCTGGGAGGTCGTGCCCAAAGCACTGCCTGGTGACATCTATGCCCCTGAGGCTGGCGCCAAGAGCACCCCAAAGCCCCTGCAGGGCATACTGAGCCGCCAGCTGGGCTGACCCTGAGCATGCGGGAAACGCTGAGCTCCCGGGAGCAGCCCAGCCCTGGGATGCTGCAAACAGCTGAGAAATGCCCTGAAAGGGTAGCACACTCTGCCTGCGCCCCTGCCTTAGAACTGGAGCCACTGACTCAGGAAGACACTTGAGCTGTGATAACTGGAGCCCGGGCCAACCCCTGTGACGTGTCACGTCACGATCATTTACAAGCACAGCAAAGCCAATCCCACAGTCCAGGCTCACCCGCCTCTTTCCTCTACTCTCTACTTGGGCTCCCTCCACAGCCACCAAGCCAGCCAGCTGCTTCTCCAGAAGGGTCCCTGGCTTCGAGGCTAACTGGAGCAGAGACTCAGCTGGAGACCCCTGGAACCATGAGCCATCCCCCAACCAACCCACAGGGGCTCTTTCTGCTGTGGGGAGGCTGCACCGTGGGAACCCCAGAAGCTTCCTGCTGCATGCAATGTGGTAGGCTGGGTGACTGCCACTTCTCTGCATAGCTGGGGTCACTTTGCTGCTGCCCACTCACCAGTAAAACCCCAGAATGAAGGGAAGTATTCTGTGCCTACGGAAAGTAATAACCACCTTTCGTCCGGAAAACCATCCACAAGTCAGAGATAGATGGGGCCCCGAGTGTCATCTGGGGACACTAAAACTCGGGCAGGAGCCTTGACTGGGCACTGCCCTCAGCCCAGGCCAGCTGGCAGAGGGCACGCAGAACACAGGGCCAGAGTCCTAAATCTGACAGCTGGGTGAACAGTAGAGGGGGCTTCCCAGAGCCATTTGCACCCGAGAGGACAATAACTGTCTCCAGGTAGGGCCTGAACTGGCCTCTGCCTGGCAAAGGGTGGACAGCACTGCTGGATTCCAAGCCCTTCCTCTGGGCTACCTGGTGTCCCTGGAGACCTCCCATAGGCCAAGGCCACAGATGCCAGAGCTTTAGCAGTTACTTTACCTGTAAGAGCCCCGCACATTTTCTGGTGGGAATTCACCCCACAAATGCCCTCACCTCTGGGAGTTTGCACCTTGCCAAGTGGTGTCACTACACCTGGAGCCTGGCTACCGTGTCTTGGTCCCTGCTACACGGCGACTCCCGCCCCTTAGGAGCACTCTGGCTGAGAAGTCCTGCTGGACAGAGCATGGCTCCACACACACACTGATGGGCAGTGCCTCCAAGTGACCATAAAGCCAGTCCCAGTGGAGGACGGTTTGCACAACTTGCTCCCTCAAGGTGCAGACGGGGGGGGGGCGGTTTCTGCAACGGGGGATCTCACTTAGGGACAGCCACTGAATTAGGTCAGAAAAAGGGGAGCCAAGGACAGGTGATGATTCTGCCCTTC
The DNA here is from genome assembly GCA_004027455.1 of Hydrochoerus hydrochaeris. Taxonomy (NCBI): domain Eukaryota; kingdom Metazoa; phylum Chordata; class Mammalia; order Rodentia; family Hydrochaeridae; genus Hydrochoerus; species Hydrochoerus hydrochaeris. Next base: position 52,106 of record PVLA01011191.1, read on the forward strand.
CTGCCTGGCAGCTGCACTGGGCCCCAGACCTCTACCCCTGGTACACGGGACCAGCGGCCATATCTCCACCCTTTCCTGGCCTCATCTACTTCATCCTGCTGCTGCAGGGCACAAGGTTAATGGAAAGGGAGAAAGTGGGCAATAAATTTCTCTCTGGAAACACCGAGGGTAGGTATCTAGACCTTGTGGATATGCACATTACCCACAATACTTCACCACCAGGTCCCTGGGCCAGGGTATTTACACACAAGGTGCCTCTGTGAGTACACCATGGTGGGGGAGGGGGGGCGTCTCCCAACTTCCCTTGGAGAGGAAGGGGAGCAGTCTCAGGGGAGAATTTTTAACGTGCACAAACCCATTCGAGGCATCTGTCACTTGGTCATAAGGACCTGGTTGCAAAGAGACCAATTGCTACTCACTTATTTAGAGTGGGATGCACAACCCGGCATTAGAGACTATGATAGATATTCAGGGGACAGGACACGGGGTTTCGTTGCTCAACAACCTGACAACAGAAAAACTTTAGGACAGAACTGTAGCTGACTGCCCCACTGGGACATGAAAGTCAGGCGTTGCGGGGAAATCCGTCACCCTGGCTTCGAGAGCTGGCTAACTGCTAGCTTTCCAACCAAGATCTGGGGAAAAGAGGAGAGGTTCGAAAGAAAGACTCCAAGTTGGCTCTGAGCCATTTGGGGACATTCCTGAGCCTCAATTTCCTCATCTGTAAAATGGGTGGCTTGGGGACAACTCACAGCCACCACCTGCAGAGTCCAATCAAGGCAGTGGCTCTGAGTCAAGCTGTGCAGGCCATGCGAGGGACAGGCGAGAGGTGAATTCACCCTCTCCTCAGCAGGCTGCCACCCTGTCAGAGGCCAGGTCACCCAAGGGGACGTTCCTTAAAAGGACTAAACTACCTAGCTGCCGATGGCACTTCCTAGCTCCCGGGGGGTCTAGACCCCAGTCACCTGCTGCCAGAACCCATCCCATCTTTCCGTCATCCACGGTCCTCGTCCAAACCCACCACCTTGCCCTCCCAGGCCAGGAGGTAACCCACTCCTGCCGGCCCAGCCCCCAAGTGGGCAGAGATCTCAGACACCAGCCTGCCAAGGAAAACACTGATGCCACAGCTGGGACCAGCACAGACGTGGGTTGGGGAGTGGCCCACATGTGGGGGGGTTGGGGCAGGACAAGCAGGCTCTCCCCAGGTTGGGGCCCATTGCCAAAGGGAAATCGCACTTCTCCGCTGGGCCCGCGAATCCGCAGGGAAGGTGAGCCTGACAGGTAGAAAGAGCATCAGAGCCTCCGGAAGGGAAGCCGGCGTGCACCCAGGGGAAAACCATGCCACTTGCTACTCTAATGAGCCACTTACAGCTCCGGGCCTCTGGGGCTGGGGAGAAAGTTCTGCAGACTCAAAGCCTGCTCTGCACCAAGTCACTCTGGACACTCCCAGAGACCCATCTACCTGGTCAGGGACACCGTTCTCCCTCGTCTCCTCTAGGGACAGAGCCCCGGGTTCTCCCCATCCACAAAGCTTAGTGGCAGGAGGAAAATCAGGCTTGGGGTGCTGGAGCCCTTTCCTCTGGACCTCCGAGCTCACAGGACCTTCTGCGCTGAGGGAAAGGCCTGCCCTGCAGTGGGGCTGTGGGGTGGTGACTAAGTAACTAGAAGGTGGCCGCAGTGGCTGAGCAACTCAATTTTTTTTTGTCACCTGGCTTAAGTTTCTAATGGCCACAGGTACTGGTGGCTGCATACTGGGCAATGCAGACAGACCCAGGCCTCCACAGCCTATGTCACCTGAGTGGGGCCTTTCTCTGTGTCACTGACCCCTAATGCCCCCTCCTCTTCCCACCATCCCACTTATCTCAGTGACAGCTACCCAGACACAAAGAGCTCGGCCGCATCACAGAGAAATGGCCTCAACTCTGGAGGCGAAGGGGACAGGGAACAAACTTGGTGCCTCTAAGGGAAAAAAAGAGATTTTCCTGGGGTGGCCTTCATGGAGGGCAGACGCAGAAGGGACGTTTCATTGTGTTAACTCAATCGGGAGCAGAGACAGCAAGCTCTGTTTCTTTGCGGATTTGTGAAAATCTACCTCACCTCTCCAGACAAAGACTGCACGCCAAGACAGAAAGGAACCCAGGAAGCCCAGGTCACCTGCCCCAGTGATCCTGGGCCACTGGCGGGGGTGCAGCAGGCCGGTCCCTTGCCCCCTGCCCTGCCCCACCCCAGAAACCACTCAGCCCCACAGGGCCTTACCAGGCAGAGCCGCCTCCATGGCGCCAGCAGCTAGGGATGCCCCAACCTGTCCTCACTCCCGGCAGAGTCTGCCTGCCACCCCCACAGCCCCAGAGTGCCTGCCTCCCTGGCCTTGCGCCCCTGGAAGCCAGGACAGAGGGAGAGGTCGAAGCAGCAGCCCCTGGTTGGAGACAGCAGTGATGCTGGGTTTGAGGAAAAGGAGAAGGGGCTGGGGTGTTACAGAAGGCACATAGCACAGGGACAGGTGTCTGGGGCAAGGAAGGCCTGGGGTCTGTAAGAATCCACAGGACGGATAATGGCTTGGCTTCCAGATCTGGGGGGGGGGGCGCCAACAGCAGGGAGTAGGAGGTGGGGGATCCACCTTGGGTCCAGACTGAGGCTGTAAGATGCTGGGGAAGGAACAGAAATTGAAGAGGGACAGGTAGTGGCTACCAGATGAATCAGCTCAGAGAAGCAACAGTCCCTGGTCCTGGTCTCAGACAAGAAGGTTGAAAGGTAAAAGAGACAGCCCTCGGGCCCTGAGGTCCGAGAGAAAATGACCAGGGCCCTCAGAGACGGCCCAGGGCAGCAGTGGATCCACAAGCCCAAGTACGAAGGAAAGGGACACTCTAGAGAGACTTGGGGCCTCGTAGCAAAGGACGGCAGTTCGGGGCCAAGGGAGATGGGGGAGCTCAGGCTCCGGCTGGGGTGCGATGAGAAAGAGATGCTCAGGTAGGGGCAGGAAAGGGACTGGGGGAAAAGGGGGCCTAGGGGGTGGCCTGGGTTGGCGGAGGGGCACAAGAAGGACTCCAACCTGAGCTAAGGCTGAAGGCAGAACAGGCAGCAGGTTGGCGATTTACGGAGTTTGAGGAGACCTGGGGTCGAGAAGAAAAACTAGGCCTGGTCACAGAACGCGAGGGTGGAAGCTCAGCCTGAATCTGGGGAGAAGAAGGAGGCGCGGGGCTGGGTTGTGCCCGGTGGCATCCTATAGGGTTCCGGGTCGAAGTGGGGTCCCCAGGGCCACCCCAGGGGGCTCTGGATTGCACCGGGTTTCCCAGGCTCGTCCCAGGCCCTGGGGGCCAGGCCGTGGTCCCCCAGGGGGGCTGGGGGCGCGGATGGGGGAGGGGCGCCCCGCCCCACTTCGAGGCCGGGGAGCAACGGGCGCGCACAAAGCGGTCGGGGAGGCCGGGACCGGGCAGGCGGGCAGAAGGAGGAGGAGGAGGAGGAGGAGGAGG
>PVLA01011192.1:0-55558 GCA_004027455.1 Hydrochoerus hydrochaeris
TTTTTTTTATTACTCTACTCATATGCTGCTTTACCTGCTTTAATATTTCAGCTTTGAGCTCATCTACAAGGTCTGGAAGATATCTCTTGATGTCCATTGAAGCCATGTCTGATGTTGTGTGTTTGCCACCCTCAATCTCCCTTGTTTTTCCTTCTCTTGGGTCAGTGTTCTCAGGGTTCTGGGCTGAGGGTCTCCTCCTGCCTCTCTCCCCTGTCATGGCCCTGGCTTCCTCCACACAGGTTACAGTGCGGGTCTCAGCCCCCTTCCCTGTTGGCCACGTTTCCTCTGAAGCACACTGGTGAGGGAACTCTGCCCCCTCCTGCCTGCTCTTGTCATTGAGGTATTATCAGGGGCTGTGTATGCCTGCCCCTCCCCACCGAGCCAACTAGACTTCAGGTGCCTTCACCCGGTTAGTGCATGCTAGGTGAAGGGAATCGATTTGGGACAGCTCATTGGGTCCCGGCCAGGGGCGAGGCCCAGTCCAAGCAAATCCCATGAATCTGCTTTGGGGAGGGAACAACCAACTGAAGTCACTGTCACTACCAGTTCAGGCTCCTCCTGCCCGATTCCAACATGTTGCCCATTTGGTCGTGCCCTTCCTGTGGTGGTGGGGGTCTCATTCCCAGCACTGACCATGGATTAATGAAGGTCCCTTCACCAGCTCTGCTCTCTGTTGGGCTCACCAACCCCTGACTTCAGCGCTGCTGTGCTTCCTGTGAGTGGTGGTGGGAACGAGTTTGGGCAGCTCTGCCTGCCGGCACAGATTCAAGCTAGTGCAAATTTGGTGGGTCACCATGAAAACGCTGTGTCCCATAATTTTTAGCTGTTTCAGTTGTAGTCCCAAAGTAATTGACGAGCTTTTTTATGTTTTAATTTCTTCCTGTGTCAAGAGGATTCATCTCCCTCTGTCTGGGTCTCTCCGGGGTGTTTTATTCTGGCTTATGAGTTGTTTCTCCCAGGAGGCTTTGTATTTTGTTGCTCACTGATCAGCCATCTTCACTTCTCTGAACCCCCAGTTACTTCTTTCAGCAAGGTTCCTCCTCCTAAAAATATATGCATTAAAGCTGTTAGTTCAGCATTCAGCATCTGAGACATAGGTAGTGAACTGTAATTTCTAGAGCACTTTGGCAGCACCATACCTATGTACTTGTTTGCAGCCCCTATCTCCTCTCTTTTGAGTTGGATCCACTTATGGCCTGCAGTTTTTCTCAGTGGACATTCTACATTCCTGGCTTCTCCAGCTTCCTGGGGTCTCCACTGCACCTTTGGCTTTTTCCCGCAGTTTCACACATTGCCCTCTGGGTGTTCGCTCTGCCTGGCTTACCAGACCTTCCTTGAAATCTGAGTGGAAGCCTCCCTGACTTCACAGTTCTTGTACTCTGCATGCCAGTAAAACCAGCATCATGTATATAACACTAGGGTCTTCTATAAGTGAGAACACTAGCCAGGCTCCTTCGGACCATGATTTCAGCAAGCTTTTAAATCGCTCAATTAGGTAGCCACAGCAACAACCTCACTTCTCCTCTACTAATTTTTCATGTAAATTAGCTACTTTCCCATCTTCAGGATGAAATGCCCAACATCTGAAATTTAAAGGAGGAAAGGCTTATTTGGCTCATGATTCCAGGGGATTCAATCCATGATTGACTGATTTCATGGCAGAAATGGCATGGTAGAAGGGCATGGATGTGGAAATCCAATCACTCCATGGAAGCCATGAACCAGAGAGAGAAAGAGGCAAGGGAAGAGCTGGGTACAAGAATATACCCTTACAGATTACACCCACCAATAACTCACATCTTTCAACAAGGCACTATCTTCTTTAGTATATTCAACTAGAAGACATCAGTGGATTTATACTCATGAGAGAATAGCACCCTCATGATCTAAATATCTTCTAAAGGTCCCATTTCTGAGTATATAAGGTTCTGGAGGAACATTTTAGATCTAAACCATAACAGATATTATGTCACCACTTATGAAAACATATGTGCATTTAAGTGAATATGCTTGTAAATTCATCAAATATCTCTGGAAGAATACGAAAGGAAGTAATAATAGTGGTTTCCTGTGGGTAGGAAAACTGGGCTGCTAAGGAACAAAGTGTGGTGTGATGCCTAGTTTTCTCTGTGTGTTTTATGGGTACATTTTAATTGTTTTATATAGATATTGTCTATTTGAGGTAAAAATTGAGGGCTTGGGGTATATTAACTCAGCGGTAGAGTGCTTGCATAGCATGTGCCTAATTTCAATCTCTAGTACTGTATTTTAAAAAAGTAAACACTGAAATAAATTTTCAAATTTTTTGTTCTTAAAAAATATTGAAACCACTTAGCCACATTGATCTCTAAGTTTGATAGTGATTTTTTAAATTATACCAACTCTACCAAAGTAACCTTGTGCACTGCAATATGTACAAATAAACAAACCAATATCCTTTTTAAATTCCATATTTTATTTTTCCCATTTGAAAAATTGGTAGAAATTCTTCTCCATAGCTGTACATGCAATGGAAATTTTAAAGCTTTTCTGCACTGGTTAAATTCTGTTGCATATTCATGTGTGGAGCTTTTCACTTAAGTTTTATGTAACACAATTTTTCTCCCAAACCTTAACAACTTTTTAGTTCAGATATGGTTCCTGTAACAGCAATGATTCAAACATTGTCCTCAGAAATTTTTTAAAATTTTATTTTATTAGTACATGTTAGCAGTTCACACAGTTTACAGTCATCTTGGGGAGTGCTACCTGTACATATTACAGCTTAGTTCTTTTTTTCTAATCCCCTTCCCTTTGCTCCTTCCACACCACCCCAGTTTCCCTATCACCTTTTACAAACTTGTTGATATCATTAGTCTTAGCTTATGTTATAGCATATATTTACATTACTTTAAGTTTTTAGGATCCTGTACATGACACATCTTTATTCCTCACACTCCCCTTTCCCCTCCTCCTCACCCTTCATCCTTGTTCCCTTGGACCACCTCCTTACTGGACAAGTGCCATCCCCTTGTACCTTTCTATCAACCCTTTATCATTTTCTATGTTTGCACTTCGCCTCAAATGAGAGATACTATATGGTATATGATATTTCAGCTTGTGTGTCTGATTTATTTCACTCAGTATATTTTTTAGGTACACCCATTTTCCTAAAGACACTTCAAATTTGTTGTTCTTTATAGCAGAATAATATTCCTTTTTATAGAGACCACATTTTGTTATTCAGTCATCAGTTGATGGGTATACAGGCTGCTTCTTGAATTTAGCTATTACAAATTGTGCTGCTATAAATATGTATCACTGTAGTATGATGACTTAAACTCCTTGGGGAAAATATCTAGCAGAGGAATAGCTGGGTCATATGGAATTCTTAATTTTAATTCTTTGTACTCTCAGAAATTTTTGAAACAAGACCTATACAGTCCCATTTTGACATGGGCAAAATCAAAGAACTATGCATAGCTCCGCCCAGCACTGCAAGTCCCTGTGGGACTTGTCCCTGTACTCAGATCTGCTGCTTCCTCTGCATTCACCATCAGATGGCCCTAGAGCATTGGTGGTAAACCTATAGCATATGAGCCAGCCAGCTATGTAACAGTGAAAGCTCTGAAAAGGTCATCATCATTGCCCTAGAGCCATCTCTGTGAGAAAGCTACATGGCTACCTCGAGAAGGCAGAGCAAGTGCCACTCTCTGCTTCCATTACACTGTTAGGGAAACCCCACCATGACAGTGAATTTATGAAACAGTGCTTCCTATTTGCTTCCAGTCACTCTTCTCTCCTCAGCCCTGAATGCAGATGGGACCAGAATAGCAAATAAGGCTAGAGCAGAGACTTCTGGGAAGATGGCAAAGTATTAAGCAGCAATAAATAAACCTCTCCATGACTCAGAATCCCAACAGTGGAAAATAACAAATTGGAAAAGAAAAAAAGGAGGTAGATTTCTGGGAGCCAGAAAGGATTGAAGGTAAATTAGAGGCTACAGACAAACCTCAATATATAAAAGGAAGGACTGATCTACACTTTCTTTCTGGCTTCTGACTCACAGTGAGAAAAGGGAAGATCAAATCTACAGAGAGACATAGTGAAAGTAGGTAACTTCAGAGCCTCTGGGGAGAAAAGCACCAATGGAATGGATCAGAGGATGCTGTGAGCTACAACAGCTGGTGAGTGACTCCAGTCCAAGCAACTGGAGTATCCCCTGGAAACAGCACTTGGTCAGACAACATTTTAGGAAGAGGTCAGCTGAGCTCAGGTCTCAGAGCAATCTTGGGTTGGATTCATATAAGGGTTCCCAGTTCTAAAAACCCACAGCGACTGGTGAGGGCCAACCCCTGGAAGATGTCCATAGTCAGGCAGCCATGGTCAAGCCAGCAAGAAAAACCTGGAGTGCTGTGTAAGATAAACCAATTGGCTGCAGCCCCAAAACTAGAGGCCAGGGTCAGGCTGATTTGAAAGTACCAGAGCCAAAGCTTCGCCCTCATCCTACTGCCATCTTGCTGGGATTATACAGCAACCCACCCTAACCCTACTGCAGGTGTGATGGGATTATCCAGAATGTAGTTGGGCTCTGCCTGCCTCTTTTTTCAAGCAGTGAGAGCAGAGTCACACCCTGAATTAGGCACTACTACAAAACATTAGGCTCTGGAATATAACTACAGCCTTGAAATCACAGAGAAATTTCTTTTTATTTTGCTTTTGAGACTTTTTTAGGGGGTTGAGGGTTGTTTGGTTTTTGTTTTCATGAGTATGAATGCTCTTTTTAGGTTTGGTTAGTTTGGTTGTATTTTTCCTTCTTTCTTTCCTTTCTGTCTTCTTCACCAGTTTCCCAAGACCTGAGTAATTTTTTTTCTTTAGAGACAGGGTCTCACTATGTAGTTCAGGCTGCCCTCAAACTCACTACATAGCCCAGGCTCGCCTTGAACTTGTAGCAATCCTCCTGCTTCAGCCTCCCGAGTGCTGGGATTATAGTCATGCACCACCATGCCCAGCTATGTCATATTGCTTTTCCTTCAGCATTGCTTCTAACCTCTTTTCCTTCTTTTCTTTATTTTTTCCTCTTACTTCTTTTAAGTTTCTACCTTTAAGATAAAGTCACTCTATTGATTTGTTTTAGATCTTGTACCAGTGGTTGAGGGCAATGAATTAATAGTGATCACAGTTTGCCATTTTTTTGTTTGTGCTTCTTGTTATCATTATTACTGAATATATTATGTCAGCCTGAATGACATAGTTATGATAATTGCTCTTCCTTATATGCCAATACCTAAATGATCTAGAGGTCAGAAGTAATACTATAGTCTAGTACCAAAGAATCAGGCCAAACAGGCCTAATTTCATAATAAACTGAACCTGTCATCCATAATAAATTGAAGAGGCAAGATTCTGGGACAGACTTAAAAGCCAAAAACCAGCCATGCCTAGAAGACACCTCTGAAAAGAAGTTATTTCCTAAAGAGGTCTCAATATTAGTAATAAAGCTATCTACCATAAGCAATTTACAAGCCTCAATGCAGAAAAGAAACAGAAACATAGAAAATGAGAAAACACAGAAGCAAGATGCAACCCATAATCTGCAACTCACCCAAGACAAATCAAGGGGGCATTGAAGTGGAAGATATCAAAGCCACCCATATGGAATTTATGAAATAGTAGCAGCAGAAGTAACAAACAGATGAATGTGTATCTTGACAAAACCAAAACAGAGATAATTAAAAACATGATGGCCATAGGGAAGGAAATAGCTAATGAATCTAGAATAGATTCAGATTTTTTAAAAATATAGGGGTTTGGAGCTCACGCAGCAGCAAGGTAAGTTCCAGCTCACTGGCGCTGGCCCAGGAGAGTTTGGGACATCACTCCCAGTGCTTGGGTGCCTGCCCAGCCCCCTAGGACACTGGAATAACCTGCAGAGGTTTCACAGGCTTCAGTGAACCATGCCCAGTGACCTTTATTCAAACAGGGGATCAGGCGGGTGCCAAGAGGGGAGTTAGGCCCACGCAGTGGCAAGGTGAGTTCCAGCTCCCTGACTCTGGCCTGGGAGAGTTTGGGACATCCCTCTGGTGCTTGGGTGCCCACCCAGCCCTCTAGGACACTGAACTAGTCTTGAAAGGCTTCACGGGCTTCAGTGGACCATGCCCAGCAACCTTCATTCAACCAGGGGAGCCAAGACCCATGAGTCCAGGAGGTGATTTCCAACACACTCAAGGAAACTTTTGGAACATCGCTTAAACACGGAAATATAGGAAAATGACAAAAGACCAAAATGCAATCTCAAACCTCCAGCCCATCCCAAGAAAGCCTGAGAACCACATACATAGAAGAAAATACTAGTCATACACCTGAAATACCTGAAATCACATCAACTGAAATAAAGAAGCAATTACTGGAAGCTATGAAGGAACTGAAATAAGAAATAATCTCCCAGGTAAAAGAAGAAATGATAAAAGTAGTGAAAGAAATAGTGAATGCATCTAAAGAAGGCACAGCTAAAATATTAGAGGAACAAAGCAAACAGATAGAATCCCTGAATGAACAGTATAAGAAACAAACAGAATACATGAAGCAGATCCAAAGAGATATACAGGAATTCAAAAATTCTATTGTAAGTTGCCAAAACCACCTCAATGAAAGTGAAAATAGAATTTCAGACCTCAAAGATAAGATTGCAGCTAGTGAAATGGAAAGGAAAGATCTCTTAAAAATAACAAGGAATCAGTAAATAACAATTCAACAGTTGCAAGATGATGCAAAGAAAAACAGCATAAGATTTATAGGGATAAATGAAAAAGAAGAGGACAACACAAATGATATCAAGGGTTATTTACAGAAGTAATAGCTGAAAATTTCCCAAACATGAGAATGGAAAATGACATTGAGATTAGTGAAGCATATAGAACTCCAAACAGACATAACCAAAATAAAACTACATCCAGATATATAATAATCAACATCCCACATAAAATAAATAATCCAACATAAAAAACAGAATATTAAAAGCTGTTAGAGAGAAAAACAGATCACCTATAAAGGAAAACCTATCAGAATCACAGCAGACTTCTCAACACAAACAATGAAGTCAAGAGCATGGAGTGAAATATTTCAGATCCTAAAGGAAAATGACTTCTAACCCAGACTGCTGTACCCTGAAAAACTGTCCTTCAAAATGGATGGAGAAATAATATACTTTCATGATAAAGAACAGCTGAAGAACTTCATGATCACCAAACCAACCCTGCAAAGAATACTCAAAGACATTCTAGATAGACATGGGAAAAAAACACTAACTAAGACAGATAATTAAACAGAAGGTAAAGATAAAGATACAACAGCAGAAACATAACACGTCAACAATAAACCAACATATAACAGTTATAATTATTAATGTAAATGGCCTCAATTCACCAATTAAAAGAAACAGACTGGCAGAATGGATCAAGAAACAACATCCAACCATATACCGTCTACAAGAAACCCATCTAACCCAAAAGGAAACTCATAGACTGAAAGTCCAAGAATAGAAAACAATACATCATGCATCAGGAACTCAAAAAAAAGTGGGAGTAGCTATTCTGTTTGCAGACAATGTGAACTTCAAACCAAGAATGATCCAAAGAGATAAAGAAAGTCACTACATACTAGTTAGGGGAAAACTTCAAGAGGAAGAGATAACAATCTTAAATATATATATGCACCAAATTCCAGAGCACCCAGCTATACAAAGCAAGTATTAACAGAATGAAAAATCAAATAAGCAATAACACAATTATAACAGGAGACTTTAACATGCCATTGACACAAAGGGACAGATCAACTAGAAATAAAATCAGCAAAGAAATATCAGAACTGAATCACACCTGTGAACAAATGGACTTGATAGATGTAAAGAGTGTTCCATCCAACAACATCAGAATATACATTCTTCTCAGAAATACATGGACATTCTCTAAAATAGACCATATACTAGCTCACAGAACATTTAAGTAAATGCAAAAGAATTGAAATTGTCCCCATGCATGTTATCGGATCATAGCACAATGAAACTGGAAATTAATGATTAAAAAACCTGCAAAAACCCCCACAAACACATGGAAATTGAATAATACACTCTTGAGCAATCAACAGGTCACAGAGGAAATTAAATAAGAAATCAAATGATATCTACAAGCAAACAAGAAAATACAAATACAAGTTACCAGAATCTGTGGGGTGCAATGAAAGCAGTACTCAGAGGAAAATTCATTGCACTGAGTTCCTACATTAGGAAAACAGAATGAACACAAATAAAACAATCTGATACAACACCTCAAACAGCTAGAAAAAGAAGTGCAAGCCAAGCCCAAAGCCAAAAGAAGGGAGGAAATTATAAGGATTAGAGCAGAAATTAATGCAATAGAGACTCAGAAAACAATACAAAGAGTCAATGAATCAAAGAGTTGGTTCTTTGAAAGAATAAATAAAATTAATAAGCCCCTAGCCAACCTAATTTAAAAAAGGAAAGAAAAGACTCAAATTCTGCAATACAGAATGAAAAAGGTGAAATCACTACTGACTCTGTGGAAATACAGAACATCATGAACACTTATTTCAAAAACCTCTACTCTCATAGGTTCTATAACAAAGAAGAAAAGGACAGATTCCTAGAAACATATGAACCACCAAAGCTGGATCAAGAAGATGTAAAACAAATAAAAAAAAAGATGTAAAACTACTGAATAACCCAATTTCTATTAATGAAATTGAAAATGTAATAAAGTCCTTACCAACAAAGAAGAGCCCATGCCCAGACAGATTCACTGTGGAATTCTACAAGAAATACAAAGAAGACTTAATGCTGACACTCCTCAAACAGTTCAATGAAATCAAAATGGAAGCAATTCTTCCTAAGTCATTCCTGGAAGCAAATATTACTCTAGTACCAAAACATGAGAAAGACCCAACTAAAAAAGTGAACTACAGGCCAATCTCCCTAATGAACATAGATGCAAAAATTCTCAATAAAATATTTGCGAACAGGATGCAGCAAATCATCAAGAAAATTATACACATGACAAAGTGGGATTCATCCCAGGCATGTAGGGATGGTTCAACATGCATAAATCAATAAATGCAATCCACCATATCAATAGAGCCAAAAGTAAGAATCACATGATCATTTCCATAGATGCAGAAAAAGCTTTTGATAAGATCCAACACCCAGTCATGATAAGAACCTTACACAGAATTGGAATAGATGGTCTTTACCTCAATATGATAAAGGCCATCCATGACAAACCAACAGCCAGTGTCATATTAAATGGCCAAAAACTGAAAGCCTTTATCTTGAAATCAGGCACAAGACAAGGATGTCCCTTATCACCACTCCTATTCAACATAGTACTGGAAATACTAGCCAGAGCAATTAGACAAGAGAGAGAAATAAAAGGAGTAAAGATAGGAAAAGAGGAAGGTAAACTATCATTATTTGCAAATGACATGATACTCTACATAGAAGACCCCAAAAACTCCATCAAAAGACTCCTAGATATAATAAATAAATTCATCAATGTAGCTGGATACAAAGTTAATACTCAAAAATCAATAGCATTCCTATACACTAACAACAAAATCACCGAGAGAGAAATAAGAGAAGCTACACACTTCACACTAGCATCCAAAAAAATTAAATACTTAGGAATTAATCTAATGAAAGAAGTAAAATAGCTATACAGGGGAAATTATAATGCCCTGAAAAAAGAAATTGAAGAGAACCTCAGAAAATGGAAAGACATCCCTTGTTCATGGATAGGAAGAATAAATATTGTGAAAATGGCCATTCTCCCAAAATTGTTATACAGATTCAATGCAATCCCAATGAAAATACCACTAACATACCTCATAGATCCAGAGAAATCACTCCTAAAATTCATCTGGAACCAGAAGAGACCTAGAATAGCAAAGGCAATTCTAAGCAGCAAAGCCAAGGCAGGAGGCATCACAATCCCTGACTTGAAGTTATACTACAAAGCTACCATAATAAAATCAACATGGTACTGGAATAAAAACAGACCTGAAGATCAATGGAATAGAATAGAAGATACAACCACAACTACAAACACACTCAACCACCTTATCTTTGATAAAGGGGCCAAGCATGTTAAAGAACGATAGTCTCTTTAATAAATGGTGCTGGAAAAACTGGCTATCCATATGCTGAAAACTAAAACTAGACCCATGCCTATCACCATGTACTAAACTAAAATCCAAATGGATCAAAGATCTAAATATTAAAACAGAAACATTAAATCTGTTGGAAGACAAATTAGGTAAAAATCTTGAATACATCGAGAATTCATGAACAAGAACCAAATCGCACAGGAAATACTTCCTAGAATCAATAACTGGGATCATGTCTTATTAAAGAGTTTCTGCATGTCCAAAGAAATCTCTATCAGAGTGAAAAGAAAACCTACAAACTGGGAAAAAGTCTTAGTGAACTGTCCCTCAGAAAAAGGACTTCTGTCTAGAATTTATAAAGAATTTTAAAAAATCAGGCCCCCAAAATTCAAAGACCCAATCCAAAAATGGGCATCAGAGATGAACACACAGTTCTCAGATGAAGAAATATGAATGGCAAATAAATACATTAAAAAATGTTCATCACCATTGGTCATTAGAGAAATAAATGCAAACTAAAATAACACTGAAATTCCATCTCCCTCCAGAAAGAATGTCCAGGATCAACAAAACTACCAACAACAAATGCTGGAGAGCCTGTGGGGAAAAAGGAACTTTTCTGCACTGTTGGTGGGAGTGTAGACTGGTGCAACCACTGTGGAGGTCAATCTGGAGATTCCTCAAAAAGCTGGGATTGGAAGTCCCATTTGACCCAGCTATTCCACTCTTAGGCATATTCCCAGAAGATCCGAAAACATCTTACCACAGTGATATATAAGCACCCATGTTTATAGCAGCACAATTTGTAATAGCCAGATCTTGGAAACAACCTAAGTGCCCATCAATTGATGAATGGATAAAAAAAATTGTGGTACTTTTATACAATGGAGTACTACTCAGCTATAAAGAATGATCACATTGAGATATTTATAAATAAATGGATGCAACTTGAGACCATACTCATAGGCAAAATAAATCAAACTCGCATGTATAAATACCGTATAGTCTCCCTAGTGTAAGAAATGGTAAGAGTACATATGATTCTATGGTAATCATGGTTCCCTATTATATTGCTTTGAAGTCTTGTAATATTTTCATTCATTGGTTGGAATGGTTTTATTCTGTTTTGTTTGACAATTATTATGTGTGATGGTATGAACAGCTACTTTGAAGAAAACAAGACATTATGGCAGCCATTGCTGATTTAATATCATCTTGCTTTGAAGTCCTACCATGCTTTTATTCTTCTATTACCATTGGTTCTATCATGTTGTGTCTTACTGGATTTTAATATGTATGATAGTATAAACAAATTTTTTATGGAAAATGAGATATTATAGTAGCCATTGTTCATCTTCTGTTATTTGGTTCAGAATGCCTTGTAATAGTTTCATTCTCTTGAATGCTTTTATTCTATTTTTTTATGTTTGATATTATTGTGTGTGAAACAATGCTCAACTATTTCAAAGAAAGAGATATTATGGTAGCTGCTGTTGATATCCAAATGTCTTGTTGTGAAGTACTGTGTTGTTTGTATTGTTCTGTTATGATCTGCATTGTTCTGTCCTCTTTTGTTTTAGTCTCTGTAAAATAAAATTTTAAAAAATATAGGGGTTTGGAAAAGACATGGAAACCATGTATACCCAACATAGAAAACAATGGACCCAAAAAACTGACTCACAGCAATCCAAGAGATTTTTTAAAAAAACCTAATTGAAAGTATATGCACTAAAAGAACAATATGTAATGTATCAACTAGTGATTTCTTACTGTTTATCCTCTTTTCTTGAAATTCTGTAATATTTATACCTTTTTCCTGTTTTTTTCTCTTTAAATAAAAAAATCAGAAAGTATATGCAGTAGAATAAACCAATATAAAGATAGATCAGATCTAGAAGACAATATTGTCATTGGGAATCATCAAATGAAAGACCTCTTAAAAATAGCAAGTGACTACCCCCAAAAAATTAGTCCAACAGTTGCTATATAATGCAAAGAATATTAATACAAGATTAATTTAAATCAATAAATAATCAGAAGATAGCACAAAAAGCATAAGAAAACCTGTCCACAGAAGTAACAGCACAAAACTTCCCAATAATGGACAAAGAATTTCAGATACAGATAAATGAAGCATAGAACTCCAAATAGTCATGATCAGTAAAACATTATGCCAAGGAATATAATAGTCAAGATTCCAGAAATTCAATGCAAGAACAAAATACTAAAAACTGTTAGAGAAAAGCAATAAATCACAGGTAAAGGAAAACCCATCAGAATCACAATAGACCTCTTAACACAAATCCTTTAAAGAGAATTTGGAGTGAAATATTTCAAGCCATGAAAGAAAACAGCTCCTAACCCACACTGATGTACCTTGAAAAATTATCTTTCAAATTGGAGAAATAAAATACTTCCACAATAAAGAACACCTGAAGAAATTCATAACACCAAACCAGCACTCCAAAATGTTCTATAGGATATTCCAGAGAAAGACAACAAAGACAATTCCAGAGTCCCAACAGAATGGATCCACTAGGCAAGCAAATAAACAGAGGAGAAAGAAGGGGAACAAATAACATGAACATGTGATAAGAATAAGTCAATACACAAACAATTATAACCATCAGTGTTAATGGTCTCAATTCACCAATCAACATAAATAGATTGGCAGAATGGAACAAGAAACAAGATCCAGAAATATGCTGCATACAAGAAATATATTTAACTGAAAAAGAAATACATAAACTGAATTCCATGATGCAGGGAGAATTTGACATACACAAATCAATAATGTAATACACCATATTAACAGAACCAAGGACAAAACCACATGATCATCTCAGTAT
Organism: Hydrochoerus hydrochaeris; assembly: GCA_004027455.1. NCBI lineage: Eukaryota > Metazoa > Chordata > Mammalia > Rodentia > Hydrochaeridae > Hydrochoerus > Hydrochoerus hydrochaeris. The sequence goes on from PVLA01011192.1 coordinate 13,005, forward strand.
ACACAGAAAAAGCATTTGACGAAGTTCAACACCAATTCATGATTTTAAAAAACTACAGATAATTGGAACAGAAGGTCCTTAACTCAGTTTGATAAAGCCACCTATGACAAACCAACAGACAACATTATACTGATGGGTCAAAAAATGAAAGCTATCATTCTAAAATCAGGGACAAGACAAGGATACCCACTATCTCCACTCTTGTTAAATATAGTTCTGGAAACATTAGCCAGAGAAATTAGATAATAGAAATAAATAAAATGAACATGGATAAGAAAGGAAGAAGTTAAATTATCATTCTTGGTGGGTGAGATGATACTTCACATAGAAGACCCCAAAAACTTCACCAAAAGACTCCTAGAATTAAGAACCAAATTTGGCAGTATAGCAGAGTACAAAGCCAATACTCAAATGCATTCTTGTATACAAATAACAAATTGACCAATTAGCGAAATAAGACTTTTCATAATAACATCAAGAAAAATGAAATAGGAATCAATTCAACAAAGGAAATGAAAGACACTGAGAACTACAGTACTCTGAAAAACAAGATTAAAGAAGGTAACAGAAAATGGGAAGATATCTCCTGTACTTGGATAGGCAGAACCAGTACAGTGAAAATAATGGACCCGAGGATCAGTGGAACAGAATAGAAGATGCAGAAACAATTCCAAGCACACTCAGCCACCTTATCTTTAACAAAGGAGCTGAATGCCTTCACTGGGAGAAAGCCTCTTTAATAAATTGTGCTGAGAAAATTGACTTTTCACATGCTGAAAATTGAACCTATACTCATATCTCTAACCATTCACTAAACTAAAATAAAAATGAATCAAAGACCTAAATATTAAAGCTAAGACAATCTGCCAGAAGACAGAAATAGGTAAAACTCTTGAAGGAATAGGTGTAGGCAAAGACTTTTGAACAAATCTCTGATCACACAGGAAATACTATGAAGCATCAACAACTGGATTCACATCAAATTAAAAAGCACTTACAACCACTGTGGAGATCAATCTGGAGATTCCTCAAAAAGCTGAGGTTGGAGGTCCCATTTGACCCAGCTATTCCACTCTTAGGCATATTCCCAGAAGATCTGAAAACATCTTACCACAGTGATATATACGCACCCATGTTTAGCAGCACAATTTGTAATAGCCAGATCTTGGAAACAACTAAGTGCCCATCAATCGAGGAATGGATAAAAAAAAATTGTGGTACTTTTATACAATGGAGTACTACTCAGCTATAAAGAATGATCACATTGAGATATTTATAAATAAATGGATGCATCTTGAATTTATACTCATAAGTGAAATAAATCAAACCCACATGTATAAATACTGTATAGTCTCCCTATAAGTGAAGAAATGTAAGAAACGGTAAGAGTACATAAGTTTTTATGGTAATCATGGTTCCCCATTATATTGCTTTGAAGTCTTATAATGTTTTCATTCATTGGTTGGAATGGTTTTATTGTTTTGTTTGTTCTTAATATATGTGATCATATGAATAGTTACTTTGAAGACAAGATAATATGGCAGCCAGTGTTGATTTAATATCATCTTGCTCTGAAGTCCTACCATGATTTTGTTTTTCTATCACCATTGCTTCTATCACGTTGTGTCTTATTGGATTTTAATATGTATGACAGTAAAAACAAAATTTTTATGGAAAATGAGATAATATAGCAGCCATTGTTCATCTTCGGTTATTTGGTTCAGAATGCTTTGGAATACTTCCATTCTCTTGAATTGTTTTATTCTACTTTGTTATGTTTAACATTATTGTGTGTAAAGCTAAGCTCAACTATTTCAAAGAAAGAGACATTATGATAGCTACTGTTAATATCCAATTGTCTTGTTGTGAAGTGCTGTGTTGCTTACATTGTTCTGTTCTGATCTGCTTAGATCTGTCCTCTTTTGTTTTATTCTCTTTAAAATAAAAAAAAAATTTAAAAGCACTTGGATAGCAAAAGAAACCACCCAATAGAATGAAAAGACAATTCACAGGATGGAAAAAAATTTTACCAGCTATTCCTCAAACTAACACACAGAACTAGAAAAAAAATCAGATCCCCCAAATTTTAAGATCCAATCCAAAAATGAACATCTGAAATGGACATTTCTCAGATGAAGAAGTACAAACATCAAACAAATATATGAAAAAATGCTCAACATCACTGATTATTTGAGAAATGCAAATTAAAATTCTGCTTCACTCTAGAAAGAATTTTTATCAAGAAATAAGCCAATAGGGCTGGGGTTTTAGCTCAGTGGCATAAGTGCCTGCTTGGCAAACACGAGGTCATGAGTTCAATCCCCAGTACAAAAAAAAAAAAAATTAAGAAATAAGCCAATAACAAATACCAGTGAGGCTGTGGGGAGAAAGGAGTCCTTTTCCATTGCTGGAGTATAAACTGGTAAAATCACTATAGAAAGCAGTATGAAATTCCTCAAAAAGCTGAAACTACAGGTTTTGTTATAAATTATATATTCTTTTGCCCCCTCCCAGGCCTCATATAATATGGATGTGACCAAATCTAGCACTTGTGATTGGTTTGTTGTCTTGCGCTGGGATTGGTGATGTAAGTGTTCCACCCTCCTCGGGGTAGAGCAACAATATGATGTAATGGCAGGAAGAAGGTATGTCTCACTCCTTTGCTTTCTCTTTTGTTTTTGCTTTTGCTGTTTGCAGCCACCATGAATGGCTGCACTGCCAAGCCACGCTGCCTTGGAGCCGAGTATAGACTGAAACCCATAAGAACTATAAGAAGTAAACCTTTCCTTCCTTCACTTTGGGCATCAGGTATTTTTTCTCAACAACCAAAGAAAGGTAAGACAGAATTTGGTACTGAGAATGGGAAAGTTTTTGAGAGACTGGCCAAAAAGACAGCCCCTGTATGTTGTAAACTATATTGGAGACTCTGGTCAAAGTCTGGAAAATCAGAATACTGATAGAAATGGTGCCAGTTCAGATGAATCTCAGGAGGCTTCTGCTGAGAAGAACTATATTGGCTGCTGGAGTCCAGGTGGTATACTGTGCTTTGGCTGAAAGTTGTCCTGCATTTTGCTTTAGAGATATTACCTGTGTGGCAGGAAAATTTCAGTACAGTCTACTGTTGAGATGGTAGCACAGTTACTTCTGAGAGCTTTTGACCAGATCTATGTTGGAAAATTAGAGAGCCAATAGAGTAATTTAAAACATTTGGCCAGAAAGAAGGCTGTAATGGACTGGTGGATTGTAAAGATGAAACAGAGGAGAACATAGTTGTTTAGAAGAACAGGACAATGGAAAAATGAACTGAAGTCTTTCAACTGAAGGGAAGAGTATATTTGAATTGCAGGAGATCCTTAAATTTCAGTGTTGCCATGCCATGTTAAAAGATAATGCTGCCAGGGATTTAGCTCAGTAGTTTAAGCACCTGCCTGGCAAGTGTGAGGTCATGAGTTCGAGCCCCAGTATAAAAAAAAAAAAATTTAATGGGAAGTAAGGACTGTGATTGTATTCTTTTAATTTGATTTTAATGTTCTTTTTATATGTTTGTAACCAGGTTAATCAAAGTATTGTGTTTTAATGTTGAATCTTGGCCACCCTTTGAATATTTTGTTTTGGGTGCAGGAATAAGTGTAAAAAAGAATTGTATATATGTAATTGTTATATTAATGTAAATCTGAATAGACCAGGATATGTTAACTTTTACAAATCTGCCACTAAAGACTAATTAAAGCAAATGTGTGTGGTTATTAAGTTGACCAGGGGTGGATTGTTATGGATTAAGAACTGGTGGTCGACTTAACACCAGCTGAATGAAATCAATATGAAGCTAAATGTAGACAGTCCACCTGAGGAAAGTTGCCAACATAAATAGAGATATGGAGAAGAAGAGTGAGGTCTTGTGAGTTTTCCTAAATGTTGCTGTTTCAAGCCATTGGTTCTCTTGGAGGAGCTTGTCATGGCTAGCTTCCCCAATATGAGTTTGATTTGACCCTTATTATCAGAGGAGCTTGGGACCTTGTTGGTAAGAGTGGCTGTGGTTCACTTTGGGGGAGCTCTGGTCCTTACATCAAGCATCACTTCCTGGCTCCAGAGGCGAAGATGTGTGCTGTTTAATCTCCAGGAAAAACCTGTCATGCTGGCTTTCTGCCATGTACTTGACTGTTCTTATCATCAGAGGACCTTCATGTCGCTGAAGATGGCTGTGGTACTTTTCAAGGAAGCCCTAGTCCTTATTTTGAGCATGACTTCTCAGCTCCAGTGTAGAACCCTCAACCTACCAGCGCAGCTCCTTCACCCTTCTGGCACTGACTTTCTAGCTTCCACCGCTGACCTTTGGGTCTTCCCAGATCTGTAAAACAAATTGGGGTGAGTCCTTCTCGTGGGCTATAGACCTTCACTTGGACTCTTGAGAGTCATTGTCATGGGCTCTAGGTCATCATCTGGACTCATGCAGGACATTGCTGTGTGATCCAGGATCTTGGCTCAATATTCTGGGTCTTTAGTGTTGTGGACAGATTTCCTGCACTTTCTTGTGTTTAACTCTGGGTGACCATCATAAAATAATATTATAAATTCTGCATCCTGATTGTAATTGTTTTCCTCATGAGCCCTGACTACAACAGGTTCCATTTGCACTAGCTGTTTCCCTTCTAGATATCTTCCCAAAAGAGTTAAAAATATCATACCACATAATACATGTGTACTCATGTTTATAGCAGCACAATTTATAATAGCTAAATCTTGGAAGCAGCTTATATGCCAGATGAGTGGATAAAGAAAATGTGATATTAATATACAATGGGGTACTACTTTGCTATAAAGAAGGATAAAATTAAGTCATTTGTAGGAAAATGGATGCACCTCAAGACCATAATCTTAAGTGAAATAAATGAGACATACAGGTTTAAACATTGGATTGTTTCTCTTGTGTGAGAAAACCAAAGGGTAAATACAGAGCACAATGGATAATAAATATTGGGAAGTAGGAAGAACATGTTCAAATGGAAAGGGAACGAACAGAGGAGGGAGAGGGGGAGAGAAGAAAGGGAAAAGGATAAAAAGAATAGAAGAAAAAATGGAAACAGCTTTTGTAAATGGGAAGGGAAGAAAGGATTGTAAGACGTGGAAGGTAATGGGGAAAAAAATCAAGATATATCATGTGCAGGCATGTATTCCCTATGATGAATGTGATCTATGAGTATGACAAATATGTACTAATAAAAAAAATAAAGGGGCCGGGGATATAGCTCAGTGGCATAGTGCTTGCCCAGCAAGTATGAGGTCACGAGTTTGATACTCAGTACCCCCCCCAAACAAAGCTTGCAAATATTAGTAAAACAAATTTAAAATTACATTTAAAAGAAAATATGCCATAAAAAAATAAGGTTGGACCATTTCACACTCAGAATCACCACTCCTTCTGGGACAAGAAGATAACAGACCAGAGAAGACTCCAAGAGCTTTGTGAAGGAGCCCTCTTCATAAAACCAAAGCAGTTCCCTGAGTCTTTCACTGCTCTGCACCTTGTTATCACAATGAGGAGGACAGAGAGAAAAATGAGAGAATCTCCATAATGTTTACTGTAAAGCAAAGATAGCATTGGCTCTTTGTTAATGATATATTCACTATTTTGCCTTTTAACCTGTAATCTTCATAACACATGGCCCCATTAAGAATTGTTTTATATTAATGATAGAAAAATTTGACCAAACTTGCTCAAATCAAAAACTGGAATGTTAGCTGATACCGTATATGGTAATGAGATGAGTTAGCTTCAGGTGTCATCTGAACCAGGGTTCATGTGACATGAAGAAAGGCTGAATTCTCTGTTTCCTAGTTATAGAAGTCCAGTGTTGACCCTCTTTTCTAAGCTCTTCTCTCATGGTTATAGGATGGCTGCCAGCAACAATTCTGGTGGTTTTATGGCTAGATGACCTCCTATCCCATGCAGTCGTAGGGCTTTTTCAGAGGTGGTTGAATCTAGAATGTGTGATGCTGGGATTAAGAGTGTGTGACTAGTAAATCATCCCACTGATTGGTTTGGTATAGTTCTAGCTAGGATTAAGAATGTTAGTGCTACCCTCAGCCTTGCCTGCGCATACTGTAAGGGTCAGAAAGAGTCTTTTTCTCTCATTGCTTTCATTGCCATGAACAGTTGCCCCTCTGCCATGTGCCTTGCTGCCTTGGAGGCAGGTGATTATGGGCATTTTGTACTAGCAACAAGTAACTAAGACAGGGACCTTCACCTTCCCAGTTCAATTCCAATAGCACTAAGTCTGCTTCCCTGAGAGTTCAAAACGAGAGCCTAAAAACTAAGTTTCTTTACTTGTATGCTATCTGTAGGGGAGACACAATGGCTAGCAGGGAGAGTGCAGAGTGGTTAAGCTCAGGCACACATTCGAGGGTTCTCAGTCTCACTGAAGTACATGAACAGAGGCAAAGAGCTAGATCTCCAAGCAAATCAGAGCATCGTTACCAAAGAAAGGTAGTAAATTCTAAGTCACAAAGATATCAGATGCCAACAAAGAACATGGGATCAACATTATTCTCATTGTACAGATATGTAAAATCAAGGTTCCAGGCATTAATTTGTTCCAAGTCACAAAACTGAGGAAGGTCATGAGTTCAAAATATCTCCTTATTAATGTGTGTAGTAAGACTGAAAAATATAGGTAAGTTTTCCAGGCAGACAAAGATGCTCTAAGCAAAGACTTATGAATACACAATAGACACAAGGATGTTGGGGTAGCATGGAGCTCAGAAAATGTCAAATTACAACTCATATATGCAATAGTTTGGATATTAAATGGCCCCCAAAACTCATGTGTCAAAAGGAGTGATGCTTTTGGGAGAAGGAGGAAAATTTAAGTGGTGGGACCTTTCGGGAGATCTTCAGATTACTGAGTGCATGTGCTTGAGGGATCTGTCTTTCCCTTCTTGCTTTCTTGAGGCTTTTGGCCATGAGGTGACCTCTGCTTTATCACACAATCCTTGCCAAGATGTGCTGCTTCACTTCAGGCCCCAAATCAATTATGGACTCAAGTCTTTTCAATAATGAGCCCAAATAAAACTTCTCTCTTTTGAAGTCAATTATTTAAGTCAATTTTTATTTAAGGGATTTGTTGTAGTTATGCCAAGCTAACATACAAAGCTGTAAGTGAACAGCTCAAGCTCTGTATCAGACAGGTTCAGATTCAGCTATTTACCAGCTAAGAGACAGTGAGCAAGGACCTAAGTGCTCATCTCACTTTCATCATTTCTCATGCTCATGACCCAGTGCTCCTGGGGAAGTATTACAGCATATATAAAGGAGCTGTGCAGTGCCTAGCACAGAGAAGCTCAGCAAATATTCGATGCCATAGTTCCAATGATAACTGTTCACAAAATGCAGTGATGAGTAAAATGGAGAAATAAACTGGGACATTATCCATAAGACTATCATGCTGAGACTTTTAGCTTTTATCTTGCAGAAAATGGTGATGATGGAAGGATTCAAGGGATAACCTGATCAACTGTTCATTTTTAAAAGAAATGTGAGTTCTCTCTCCTCATACAAACCAGGAAGAGGGTGCATCAATTTGATCTTGAACTTCTCAGCCTCCAGAAATGACAAAGAAATGTCTTTTGTTTAACCACTCAGTCTATGCTATTTGGTTATAGCAGCATAGCTAAGACACTCAGCATCAGGAGATGGCCAGCAAAAAACTGCATGGAAGCTGATTCAACACCTAGTTTTTCAGTCCCTATGTAGTCCCAGCTAAAAAGACAGGCTGCCTGTGTGAAAGAACCAGATATGTCTCTGTATCCAGTCACCATCTAGAAGGAACCTCCCATTCACAGTTACATGCCTGTAATCCTATGACTCTAGATTTTTCTGGCTTTAAATCAATTCCTGGTACTAATAAATAGCTTCTATTTCAGTGACTCAAACAGTCGTTGCATTGCTATCTTGTAGATAAACTATAATTCACTTGACCATGTCCCCTGTTCTCAGATGTTTACATTATTTCCAAGTTTCCACTAGTAAATGTAATACTTTAGTGAACACTCTGAACTTAAAATTTTATTGCAAGCCAGGGACATAGCTCAGTGGCACAAGTGCCGCCTAGAAAGCACAAGGTCCTGAGTTCAATTTCTGGGACCAAAAATAAAATAACGTAAAATTTTTATTGCTATCATTTCCACTTCTAAAAGATCTAGTATTCTTTGATGGAACCTAATAATGCCCATTTTCTTGAGTTCAAGACAGCAAGTCTCAAACATTAGTCACAACAAGGTACAGGTTATGTGAATTCTGACAAGAACATAGGATGGAATACCATTCTCTAAAAATGGTGGTGTAGAAGTGCATTTACTAGACAGTTTAAATTAGTATATCTATACCATTTTGTAGATAACAGTGTATATACATGCATGTATGAATATACACATGTCTAAACAAAAGAATAAAAAAGACCTGTGCCAGAATATTGATGAATTTTTGTGTTTTCTAAATGTTCTAAACCATGTTACTTTTCTAATTAGGAAAAATGTTTTAAATGTTACCCCAATTGATTTCTGTAGACAGCACAGAAAGCAGTTCAGAAACTATATACAGGTTTTATGAAGGGAGATGGTACCAACTGTATGCTTGATCACAATTCTCTATTCATGAAGCTAAATTGTATTCTTATTGGCCTATTTTATCAAAACAAAGGAAATTTAGGTCTAAAAGTTAGTTTATGTATTACACATACTCTGTTTACATTTGGGAACCAGCTATTCTGCCCTGTTCTGATCAGGTTGTAGGCCATCCTGCAAGTCAGTGATCAGGCTGGGGGAGACAGAGCTTACCGGGGTTGGTTCCTTGGTTCTGGTGACCAGGTGGGAGCAAGGCAGGGAGGGATAGACAAGAAAAGGAAGAGGGGAATGTCTCAACAGTGTTTCATGCATGTGCTTGGATATAAAATAGCACAACCACCACATCGAGAATCTTTATGCATATATTTTTGTAATCAATACAGTTCTTCAAAAACAATGACACACACAAACACAAACCAAAAAACAATACAATGTTTCAAACAGTCACATCCCAATGGTCAACATTACAAACTAGGTTTAGATTATCTAGCGGCTTTTGAAAGAGGATTGAGGTGCAGAGTTGATTCTTGGAAAAAAGGTGCTGAGAGGATACAGATATATCTAGAAATAAACTGCTACTTGTTAGGTATTTCTGGTGTTTGCACATAGTGTCCAATACATAGGGAAGATAGCGAGTCCATACTGGTCTTTGTACATGCTGTGTGGTAGATGCTACTCATATTTCTTTATTTCGTAAGGTAGGCAAGGCTCAAAATTTGATCAATTCACACTGATTACTTGGTGCAGGGCATGCATGTGTTATTGGTACAGACTGTTTTAACAGGAATTAGGTGGAGTTTAAAATTCTGACAGTCATTTTTGTCTTCAAAGGACTTATTTTTTCAATTATTCATTCAACCAGTGCTTAACTTATTCCAAACCACATGCCATCTCACCCATCCCTGTCTCAGGAAGACCTATTCTGGGAAACAGAAGAAATACTGACAGGTCACAGCATGTGGTGCCAACACTAAGACAGCTGGTAGACAGCTCCATCTCATTATCCACCTCCAAAATTCAGATCCTCAGGGAGGTGCCTCCAGAGAGGAAAGAACAAAACTCTTTTTGAGCCAGATATCCCTCAAGGGAAACATGACCAGTCTGACTCATTAGGATGGGATACAGGGTGCGATTATGAGGTGAATGCATTCTTATCTTAAAGGTTAGCAGATGGAAGAAAATCATGTCATTTGCTTAGCTTTGGAAAATGCAGCAGGTCTCATCTTGTGGGGGCAGTATGAAAAGTGAGCCCAACTCTCCCTCCCACAGTGTTCCCAAAAAGCAGGTTGTGGGTGTGGCTGCTCACTGAGAAGTTGCACACTGACTTCAGATAGCACAGAACTCAAGGCCAAAACTGTAATGACTTATCAGTCATACTTTCCATCTCACATTCCTTTAGGGGTAAAAATACCACAAAGAGGATAAAAAGGCTTTTCTCAGTGTGTATGTCACTCTTCTGTTTTCCGTTCAAAAACAAAAAAAGCCCACACAACCACATTCTATTTTACTATTTTAAAAATGGCTCTCTGATAGTAACAGTCACTTCTAGAACTATAGCTTTGGCTTCAAAATTAACAAATCAATTAGTTCTAATCAGTATTGACTGCACTGACAATATTCTTGGAAGCAATGCCAAGGTCTTCCAGAGATGAAGATAAAGATGTGAGTCTATTCCAGTGATGGTGGGAAGAAGACAACTGAAGAGTGAGCCTTTTGTTCAGCCAGATGAAAAATGCGTTAAGTGATTTTAAAATGAACTACCTTTTCAGGATAAGGAGGTCAGAGCCGGTTTTTTGAAAAGCTGTCACAGGATTCTGTACCATATGGAGAAAGGTCCTTTAAAAGTCAAGGGATGGGGTTGTAGGGATGGCTTCCCAGTCTTGGTTTGTACAAGCTCTGTAGCGAGAGCATCTGTCTACAAAGAGCAATAATCCTGCCTATTGAACTGCAGGAAACGTGGCTAAGTGACGAGGGAATACCGGGAGTATATACCTTGAGTAACTCAAGTGCTACTTCACTTCTGTGTGGCTCAGTGTTCCCAACTGCATAGTGGAGACAAGAGGTGCTATCCCTGACCCACTGGGACCAGGACAGGAGTGGAGTGGGTGAGAGAGAGCTAGAAAGCACAAGGCCTTCTGCGGAGAAAGGCAGTGTTCAAGTAACAAAGTAATCCACTCAAAAAGCACAAAATTCAAGTAACAGAGTCGCAGTGCTGTGTTCTGGCTTTTGGGCAGAGACAATGGGCATCTGCCACAGAGAGCTGGTAGGAAAATGAGCTGCATGGCTGAGGATACAGAAAAAGCTCTGTGCAGAGCCTATCCAGTCATCTATACCACTGATGACCAATGTTGTCCTTGAGAGAAAATGAATCTTGGGAAAACGCTTAGTGGAATTAGCAAGCCGTCCACAGCAAGTATTTAATGCATATCCCATTTATGCTCTGCGTATGATCGTTGATTTGGTTATTAACCTAAATTTCAACAGTTGAAAGTTTCTTCATTTTGCAGGTAGAAACACAAAGTTTAAAAAAAAAAGCTGTCTTGATCTTTTCACCTACATTTTAGCATAAAAGTAAAAATCAATTTGGCAGGGGATATAGCGCAGTGGCACAGTGCCTGCTTGGCAAGCGTGAGGTCATGAGTTCAATCCCTGGTACTAAAAAAAAAAAAAAAATGAATAAATATCAGTTTGGTGACAGGTACTGAGGGAAAAATTCACACACGCAAACAATCACCCCACTAACAGAGCAGAAAGAGAAAAACCAGGAATTTTTTGCATCTAAGAAACTTACTTTCTTTTTACAGTTTCAGTTCTAGCAAGCTGGTTTATACATGCTTAAAGAGTAACACCAGAGAACTAGAAGGTTTGGGAGGCATTGTTACAGGAATCCTGAAAGGCGCTCAGAACAGAGGGACGGAAGAGCATGTAACAGTCTAAACATAACCTTTTCTAAATATTCACAAGGAATAATTGGGGAAACTTCACACTTGAAAACCACGATATTTATTTTTCCTGGAAAAATAATAATCCAAGAATCCATTTTATCAAGTGGATGTGAAAACATCCCTAATTTAGCTCCCACTATAGAACTTCCAATTCCAGTTTCAAAGGGCTATTGTTGCTGATCTCTGAACCTCTACTCATGTTCATTAGACAAATGAAACTGCAAGGGTGCAGCTAGACTCCTAGGTCCTCATGCTGAGGTAAGTCCAGCCACAAAGTCTCTAGGAGACATCATCGTCTCTTAGTGCCACTGCTTCCACTACTGGATTTGCTGAAGCTCCTGCTCATCTGAGGAAAGTGCACAGTTGGAGTTCTTTCTGTAGGACCATACAATCCCAAATTCCTGGCGGTGGCTGATTTCCGCAATGGTTTCACACTAGGAAAAGGACTAAAGATGGGTGTTTTTGAATGACTGCCATGGGTAGGTTTGCTGGTAGCTTTATTTTCTCCAGGGGCACCATATGGCTCTGGCACATTCTGCTGGCAGAGCGGGTGCACCTTGGCTTCGGTTTCAGCAGGGGCATCCCTTTGCTTCAGTTCCAAAGCTTCTAACTTCACCTGAACTGCAGACACATCAACATCAGCATCCCCAAATGCTGGCTCTGGGGACTGCCCTTCAACTGTCCTCATGGCGCCTTCAGAATTGCTGCCTTCTCTTTCAGCTGTTGCTGCACAACTGGAGGAGAAGTCCTTTCCTGTCCCCAGGCTGTTGGTTTTACAGCCCTCATTCTGCTCCTCTATCAGCCCTATGGTGTCACCACAGCCCAGGTGGTTCTTGGTCCTTGGCATGTTCTTTTTGTGAACTCGGATGTGAGTTCGCCATGGAGAGTTAAGCTTCGTCTTAAGGTCTTCATAGTGGACAGGAGACCCTTTGCCTCCTGCATGGCCAGGGATGTGGATGATTGCATTCTTGGCAGCTCTGTTTGTCATCTTCATCTTCTTCCCTAAAAGAAGGTGGTTTATAACTGGAGAATTGTTTACCTGAGATGGAAGAATGCTGGTCACTGGCCCTTTGTCTGAAAGAAATTAAAGGTTAAAGGTTTATGAAACACACTGCAGAGAAGCACACCCACCTTGAACCACATGAAGATCCCTATCTCCTCCCATATTCCATGTACTCCCACATACTGGCAGGGCCATGTGACTGAGGACAGCAGAACTGAATTCAACCATAGCATCTGAAGAACCAAATCCCCTCTCTTCAAAGAGGACAGTGCAGGAAGGGAATTAAAAGGGAATAGGGACTCTGACCCCTTATTTTAATGAAAGCCCACTCTCCCTAAATTTTTTTTCATAGAAAGCATTTTTTACTGACAGCAACCTCAGAGGTCTTTGTGTGCGTGTGTGTGTGTGTGTGTGTGTGTGTGTGTGTGTGTGTGAGAGAGAGAGAGAGAGAGAGAGAGAGAGAGTCAGAGAGAGAGAGAGTCAGAGACAGAGATACAGAGATAGAGAGAGGGAGAGAGGGAGACAGTCTCACTAGATAATTTAGGCTTGTCTTGAACACACGGCAATGCTCCTGTTTCAGCCTCCCAAGTTCTGGGATTACAGGCATGTGCCACCACTCAGGGATCTTATATTCATAAAATTCTTTAAAAATAAGATGATAGGGCTAGGGATATACCTCAGTGGAATGATGCCTGCCTGTCAAACGCAAGGTCTTGAGTTTGATTCCTAGTTCAAAAAAAAAAAAAAACTATGACCCGATAAGCTACCAGCTGTCAACTTCTAAGAGATAAGATAAGAACACACCACACACATGTGATGAAGTGAGAGATAGCAGAGATGGACAGTGTTGAGAATCTCAGTGGAATTATGCTGCTCAGTCCTAGTACTAAACATGGAAAACCACCTCTGTGTTCTTAATGGATTTTGGAAGTCAGTTGATAGCTGGAAATCACTGTGGATCATATTATAGCTCCGATGATTTAATGATAAAAGAGGAAATGTAAAAGTGCTTTAAAATTAAAGTGCTTCTACTATTTAGTTTTTTTTTTTTGGTGACTGTTTCCCTTTTAAAATACATTATTAGCATATATCAATTTTATAAAAGTTTGAGTATCAATGCAATATTTTCATACATGCATTTTGATCTATAATTGCTTTTTTAATGATGCAGGATAAAGTCAGAACCTTCAAGAGTTACCTATTTCTCCTGATAAGTGAAAGTAAATTCAGTTTATGCAAGAACAGTCACATGTTCACAAGCCACATAAAAACAAGTCAAATTTACATCTTGGTTAATTTGAGAAGTGTGATTTTCATTAGGATATTTAGTTAGAATAAGAATAATCGCTCCCAAATCAGCATATATTAAACAATAAAGCAGATTATTCAGCAATTTTTTCCAAAATAAAAGAAAAGATAAGCTTGCCAATCCTTGGAAAAGAGCATTTCCAACTGCATTCTAATTGTGTTCTTGGTGCACTCCCAGAATACTTCTAACCCATCAGTAAACACAAGCTTTTTAATGTTTTTCCCCCCATTTTCCCTGATCATAACATCTGTTATATTACGCCCAAGTGACTAGTGTATAGTTTAATTTAATAGTGCACAGACAACTAAATTCTACTGTCAAATGCATCAAATTTCTCAAGTCCAAGGATTATAGGGCTTTTCAACATTTTACATCATTTGTCAATCCATCTCCACAAACACAAAATAATTAATACCATTGGTTGACTTGTCCTTGGGCCCTATAAGGAACCCATGGGTTTTTTCTTCTTTAAAGCCTAATAAAATAAAATTTTAAAATGAAATGCTAAATGCACTATCATCTCATGCCAGCTGAGTTTACAGATGCCAAGTTGCAGTTAGCAATCCTGAGGCTTTCACTGCACAAGCTGAAATCAGGACGAAACTGATTCACACAAAGAGTCCCATTACCTGCCCTGATGTACACCTGATGGACCTGCTGCTGCTGCTTCTTTTTAATTCGGGAGTACTGCCGCTGCAAAGCACTGATGTCTGTGGTCATGCGTTCCATCATCATGCTGTTGAATGCTGCGTGGTATTCACTTCGACAGGAATTAATGGCTCCTGGACTCAGCTCTGCAATGTTGTTAGATGTCAGACTCTGGTCTTCATTGGCCTCTGCACTCAGGGAAGAGTAACAGGATCAAATAGTACTTAATTACACTATAACCCAATGTAATACCTTAACCTCCAAGAAATTAAAAAACCACAAAAATGTCCTCTACAATTTGTCTAGTGCTTGTTTGGATTGGCTTCTATATTTTCATATTAGCCTAACTGTGGGTCACAACTGAGCTTTGTTGGTTCACTGATTTTGTTACTTCTGTGTTTATTATATATACATAAGATGAACTGCTTCTAGATAAAATCAATGCCATTTCTGAAATTTCCTAGAAAAACACCAGATGTCCAAAATTACTGTGCAGATACTCATACAATTACATGTGGATTTATAAAAAAACTGGCAGTTTGTAGTGTTTAGACAGTCATGAAAAGTGCACTTTCCTTAAAATAAAAATACTGACACATTTTATAAATGTATTAGAGCTTTAGAACACTGTATCACAGGAAATGAATGTTTTTATTCATTTAATAAACATTTCCTGGCTGCTTCCTAGGAGTATTATATCTGATATGGTTTCTGTTCCCATGACGTCAACAACTAGTAGATTTGCCCCTTAAATAAAATAGTGATTACATCTAAGAAAAAGAAATGATTACTGTAGTGAAAAATAATTACTGCACAGGACAAAGGAGCAGAGGACCAGGCTTCTCCAGTACAATATGTGAATCTGGCCTGGAACCAGTTAAAAGATTAAGGGATTTCAATTATTCTAACCTCTGATGATATCTGCTGTTCTAAAAGCTGAACATCTCATAAATTTACTTCATCTGTTACTAAAATCACTTCTCTCCAGAGAAGAAAATAAAAAAGGGAACTGCTAAAATCAATGACAAAGACTAATGCTCAAATGTACAGAAAATGATGGTGCAATCCTGGAGCACATAATGACACAGGATACAGTAACAATAGCTTGTTATAATGAACCAACACATCTTGATGATCTAAATTGACAGCCTCCAGTTCACCTTTAATCTGTTTTTGGTACTTCTGAAGTTCAGGCACCAGGAGCCCAGTGAAAGGTCCAAGACACCCCACCGCATTAACAATTGCATCTTCATCCTCTGGCTCATTCTCTTCATCACTATCTCTGACCTTACCATGACGCCTTGGAAAATAAAAGGAAAATGAACAGCCAAAGAAAGTAGTGGTATTTTTAAAAAAATAATTAATAGAGTCACATGGTTTAAATGTCATAGTTACATAATTATAGGATTAAAAGTCTTCCATCCTTGCCAATTCTGCCCAGTTCTTGCCCTACCTAATTCCAACAGGTAACATTTATTACTAATTTCTTAGGTATTCTGCAGTTTATCTATGCACAGATAAGCAGATATATCTATATAGCTCCTTATCCTTGGTTTTCATAAATTAACATACTATACAAACTCTTACATTTTGCTTTTAATCTTTCTGTATTCACATAGAGGTTTCTTACCCTTTTCTATGGCTGTGTTATACTTACATAGTTTCTGATATGGAACCAGGCTGTTAATGGTACTTACTTAGTTTCCAACATTACTGTAAATAATACAACAATAGATAACTTTACATATATTGTGTTTTTTAAGTGTAAAAATAAATCTGTGTGATACATCATAAAGATAGAATTTCTGAGACAAATGATATATGCATTACTAATTTTGGTATATACTGTCAGATTGTCACAAATCCTTTAGCAATTAACCTCTCACAGCCATGTATAAGAGTAGGTATTTCCTATAGACTTTTTTTGGGGGGTGGTGCCAGGGATTGAACTCATAACCTCATGCTTGCCAAGCAAGCACTTATGCCACTGAGCTAAATCCCAGGCCCAAGCTTTTGAATTTTTGCCAATATACAGGTAGTAAAACAGAATCTAGGTTTAGGCTACTTTTCAGTACTGATGATGTTGCATTTTTTATGTACTGCTCATTCCTATTCTTTTCTCATCATTTTTCCATTGGGTGGCTATTTCCTTATTGTTTTTGAGGAATTTTGTATATTAAAGATACTATTTTATGTAGAAGCTAAAAATACTTTTCCACAAATATTTTTTAGTCTGTTTATAGAGGTTTTGTTTTGCTCTGTTTTGGCTTTGTTCAGGTAGAAAATTATTTTTAAGTACTTGAATTTACTAGTTTTCCTTTATTTTTATTTTGAATAATTAGTAAGGCTACTCAATTTTTTTTGTACCAGGAATTGAACTCAGGACCTTAAGCTTCTTGGGCAGATGCCATGGCACTGAGCTACATCTCTGGTCCAAAGGCCACTCAATTTCAAACAACTAGAGAAACTTTTCCACATTTTTTTCTATTCATTATTTCATATTTTCCATTTAATACTGTTACCCATGTATGAATATAAATGTAAAAAAATGATTCTTTCTAGATTCTCATTGGCCCACTGCTAGTTCCTAAATTGTACATTTTTTCACCACCGATTTAATGCACTAATTTTTCATTTACTAAATTGTATATATTTGTCAATTTCTGATCTTTATAGTAATTTAAATCAGTTCATCTGTCCTTTTCAACACCAATTCCACATAATTTTAATTATTGAGATTTTAAATAGCTTGTGGACTTGCTATAAACATTCCTTCAATTTATGCTCCAAACTTCTTTGGAAGGCATTTTGGTTTTTGTTTTAGGGAAGTTTTAGGATTTTGTTTTGTTTTTTAAAATCTCCCTTGAGTTTAAGTCAAAACATTTGGAAAAGTTATTCAGCTCTTAGGTACCAAATTACTTTGCACGTATTTCTAGGGCTTCATATGTACTAACTTATAATAACAATCAAGACATTAAGTCTTCCCTCGTGAAGACAACAAGGAAAATGAAAATCTTACCCAGAAATTGAGGTGGCTTTCACAGCAGCTGGAAATGGTGTGATGTTGTAGGTGTACTTTTCCCTCAGCTCTGCCAGTTGCGGAAAAGGGAATGGAGCCATTGAATACACGGTCTGAAAAACAAAAGCAACATCGAGTCTGAAAAGGGAGCCCTAAACTTCTCTTATCCACCCCAAAAAGATAATTAAAGTTC
Source organism: Hydrochoerus hydrochaeris (assembly GCA_004027455.1). NCBI lineage: Eukaryota > Metazoa > Chordata > Mammalia > Rodentia > Hydrochaeridae > Hydrochoerus > Hydrochoerus hydrochaeris. The sequence goes on from PVLA01011192.1 coordinate 30,741, forward strand.
ATAATGTTGAGGGTGAAGAGGCAGATACACCGCAAGTGAGAAAGATTCTATCCAATAATACAGTTTAAAGACAAAAAGAACATTGAGGATTGAGCATCCCTAAACGAACTCCAGGATGCTTCAAAATCCAAAATTTTTGAACACTCACATGGTGCCAAAAATAAAAACTGCACACCTGACCTCACAAAAGAGACCACAAACAAAAATCAAATGTACTAGAAATACTCTTTAAAGTGACCATCAGGCTATTTTTGTATAAGGTGTACATGAAACATAAATGAATTTCATTTTAGACCTGGGTCCCATCCCCAAGTTTTCTCATTGCCTATAGGTAAACATCCTAAAATCCAAGCTGTGAATCACTTCTGGTCCAAGGTCTTCAGATAAAGGATACCAAATCTGTACTGATAAACATAACAGGGAGTCCTCAAATCAATGCCCAGTTGGCTGGGCATTCTAACTGGTGAACACGACTGGGTAAATGGAACAGTCTGGCTCCCTCTAGTCATTTGATAGATGGGGGAACTCAGAAATCCACAGTTCCTGCCACCTCTCTAACAAACAGTCCAGAAGTGTCCCTCATATCTAGTCCTTGTTTTTCAGTGTCTCAATGACTTTTATGGACATTAGTGTCAGCCTTCTGAATAACATTATCTTGTGGATGATCTTGTGATCAACTGCAAGTTTTCTCCAGAGATAATCACTTTTCTAAATGTCTGTAAATGAGTTCTAAAGTGAAAATAGCTGTTATTTTTAAAGGAAAAAGAAAAAAGTGACAAGGTGTAAAGCACAGGCTGTCAAAAGACAATTAAAAACAGGAAAAGCATCTGCACTTAACACTAACACTTCAAAGCCATGTATCAATTCATCAGTAAGGAGAGAATAATCCTGTTTGCTGTTTTGTGTTTATAAAAATTTAATAGCTCCAAAAAATTCCTACAATCCTTCAGTTTCTTACTGACTAGAAATGTATACTAATCACACTTTCATTTTGTCTGTGAAGCTAATCGATTATGCTAATAGTTTTTTAGGAAAATACTTTTAAATGGTATTTTTCTCTTAGCAGGACTGTGTCTCTGAAGGCTTACGACATCTAATATGTGCAGGGATAGGATCGGGAGGGCTCTGCGGGGACTTCAATCACTTTGCAGGTCAACACCACCATTGTGACAATCCAGTCCAGCTCTGATTCTAACAGCCTGAACATTTATCTGACTGTCCCCGACTTCATGATAGTTGGGGGTTTTTTTTGGTGGTGGGGGGGGTGAAACATGGTCTCATTATGCAGTTCAGGCTGACCTTGGGCTCACTTTGTAGCCTAGGCTGGTCTCAAACTTGGTCTCATTATGCAGTTCAGGCTGACCTTGGGCTCACTTTGTAGCCCAGGCTGGTCTCAAACTTGTCAGGAGTGCACCATCATGCCTGGCTTTTTCCACTTATACTTTACCATATCACCACAAAATTCCAAACAAGTATTGTCTAAAATTTCCTCCCTTCAGTTCTTCATGCTTATGAAACAAAGCTACAGTTTGCCAGGACCACAGACATAGCCTCTGAGCTGTCTTATCACATATGCTACATATTTGAGTAAATCCCAAAGGCTGAGAATCTGTATAAATTTACTAACAGTAAAGTGTGCCTCCAACTCACAAAAAGAAAAGAGGGCATCTTGTGGCTCTCATTAGCCTAAAGTGTGAAATTACATCAATTTCCAATCTTCCTGACTTCCTGTTCCTCACCTGAAAAATGAAAGGTATGAAACTCCAGGGTCATAGCCACTTCTGAGAGGAGAGAAGCTCATAAGATCAAGAAGAAGAACATGAGAGTGTTCACTCATAGTGTTAATATTTTATTTCTTTAGATTCATGGTGGTTATGTTTTATTTTAAGAATTTTATTTATTTACTTGTTTATTTATTTGTACTGGGAATCAAACTCAGGACCTCATGCTTGTCAGGCAGGCACTGTGCCACTGAGCTATATCCCCCAGCCCTTGGTATACTACTCTTAATAAATTCTGTATGCCTGAAATACTTCATATAACTTTATTAATAATGTTGTCAGAATGAATTCTCATGCTCTGAGTCTGCAAAGCTATCCAACGGCTGCCTCGCTATCACTGCAGATTTCTTCTCTCCTTCCTATGACCAGTCTTAGTTGTACACCCTTTTGAGGGGAGGGAAAAGATATAAAATCCTAACTTTAGAAACAAACCTCAGTACCTCTCTTGGATCTTGGGCACGCAGCATGGGCTTGAATGGATTGACCATCATACATCAAATGTGATCCCACAGTTGGACCAAGAATCAACCCATTCTCTCACTCATATAATTTCTTTTTTCCTAACAGTTGAATAACTTGGTTCAGACATTTAAGAAAACCATACGATTTGGATCAACTTTTTAAAATGAGAAAACAAAACAATGAGACTACTAGTGCTAGCAATTTAAAAATTCCTTACAAGTAAGATGTCTCACTGAAGACAAAAACATGGGGTGTCCAACAGAAGATTCACCTGTGTTTTATATTTGCTAATTTTGAAACAAGGCATTTAGATATTTTCTTTGTCCCAGCTTTGTATTGGAAGAATGAGAAGCACCCTCGTCCCTATTTTACTCCATTCTGCCCTAGAGCAGATGGCCTGGGCTCTAAGCACACTCAACTGAAGACTCCGGATAAGACAGAAAGAGAAAGCAAGAGAGCAAGAGACAGCAAGGGACAGTGGGAGAGAGAGGAAGGGAGGGGAGAGGAAGGGAGGGGAGAGGAAGGGAGGGGAGAAGATGGGAGGGGAGGTGGGGGCTAGTTCCCTTTTCTACTTCAGGTCTTCTTTCCTCTATTGTTTATTTATGGTTAGCCCTTCAAAGAAGCAATCAGTATTTCTGAAACAAACTTGTTTATAGTTCTTTTTTGCTTATATTCATTCACTTATTCAAAGATCTTGCATGTCTGAAAGTATATTTGCCCTATGTAATTTAAGTATCCCTGGCTCACCAAGGCAGCACTCTGGGTACATAAAAACCTCTAGGCTTCCAACTTACCAACTGGAGAGTCACAACAGCGTCCAAGAAAGAAATTTTTACTAAGCTCTTAGAGCCAAAATGGTACAGTAATAGAATCTTACGGTTCCAAAGGAATTTAAACATAATTTAGCTCAACCTCTCTCCCACGCAAGAGCCTTTTCTAGCACATCTCTAACAGCTGGCCTCAAAGGCGCTGCCTGAACACTGACAGCGATGGGCACACACCATTCTGCAGGGCAGATGGATTCAATGTTTGACTGAACTAATTGATCAAACATTGTCCTTGCATTGGACAAGCATCCACCTCCTTGAGATTTCCAACTCGTCACTGATGGAAAAGTGAAGAGTTGGGTCCAAGGGCAGCTCCTGTCCCATGGCACATCACAGTTGATTCCAAATAACAGTAAACTGTTTTTAAAGCACATGTGATCCTTCTAATAATAGAAACTTACAAATTTTTCTCGATATTGCCCTCAAGGAATTTACCAAAGATGTTGTCAAAGGTCCTGCTGAAATCCAGATATATTACCTCATCAGGGTTCCAATTTCCCTACTTAACACTATGGGTTTTTTTAAAAAATTGGCCTCTATTAATTAGAAGAGTTATGTGATCCATAGGGAGCAGCCTCATATATTAACTTGTGTATGTCACTCAGAAGACAGAGAATCAGGAAAAAGCCAAAAAGGGAGAGCCCTTTCATTTTGTCAGCTCAAAAATACAGACTTTACATTCAGCCCTCATTTTTCATCTGGAGTCATTTCAAGTTTGTTGACAGATTTATGGTCTACCATAGCCAGCTCACAGTCACTGAATTTTTTTTTTTAAGAATGAATTCGGAAAACAGTGGTTTAAAAAGGCATTCACCATTTCTAGTATTCTAGATGCCAAAGAAAATTGACAAGTCTATTTACTATCTGCAATACCAACATACATTTAAATAGACATTTATATTTAGGCACTGTTGAAAAAGATTTATATTTCTTTTTTTCATTACTGGCATGTTTTACAAGAAACACAAAAATATACATTGTAAGAAAATTAGGCTTAGTTCATCTTCACCCAGATGTTTTCCTTGACACGCTTTAGAAATGCTACTAAAATGGTATCTAACTACTAACCCCACAGCCCATAATTCTCTCTCTAGGATTCTCTTAAAGCAGGGTAAAGAAGTTGTTCTTCCTCCCGATATCTAATTAGAAACGCCTGGAGAACAAAGACCATATCCAACATCTCGTTAATTACTTCTGGCATTGTTTAAATTCTAAGTGAATTGAGATGTTGCCTTATTCTTCTAAAGAGGATTTCTTCTTTTAGAAAGACATCATTTGCATAAGGTAGAATAAGTGTATTGCTTGGTGGGGGAAAAGCATTACAGCAGGAGTCCAAGACTTAGGTCTCAGTCTTGGGTCTGCTACTAGACAACTAAGAAACTGTCAGGATGCTCACTCTCCAAGACTTACTTTCCTGTCTGTAAAGTGATAGAACTAGATGAGTTGACATTTAAGCATTTTTTAAACAAGTTTCTCTAACTGATTTAAAAGCTACCTGTATCGGACATACCCATGGGCCAAATATCTACATTTCTATATACTCCAGAAACATTATACACAGCTTGAAAACCACTGCCTCGAAATCAAATGTTCTATGATTCTGCATATTTACTGAGCAAGCAGTTATATTCTTAGCATTCTGCTGGGTGTTATGGAGAATAGTATGAAGCCCCTTTCATCAAGAAACTTGGGTCTTCTCAGAGAGAAAAAATTAACACACTTCAAAATTACAAAACGACATCATCCAATATCTGCACTTAGCATTAAGCCAACTGCTGAAAATCTTCAGTCAAGCAGAGGCATTGTCAGTGTGGGCGGAGACAATGGAGGCTGTAGGGGTGAGCAGGGCCCAGGTGGGCACCCGGGGTTCTCACTGATACACCACTGGAGGGAACTAGGGCCCAGAGCAGGGCAGGAGCAGAGCTATGGCCAGAAGGCTAAATTCCAGTTGCGAAGCAGTGAGGGACACCTTTGGGTTAAGGAACAGGGCAGCCAGAGAACACCTCCAGTGCATCCTGAAAACAAGCTCACCTGCTCCCCACAATAAACTTACTCTGACTCCCAAGCCAGAAGTTTACAGGTTTTCCTCACCTCCCCCATTCCTTCTCCCACACCCCTATATCTAGTTTCCATGACCACATCCAGTCGATTTCATTTTCTAAATATTGTCTCTGCCCCATTCTTGCCTTTATCCCTCACTGCCTTCTCACAGGCCTTCCTATTGTCAGGCTGGACCTTTTCAGGCCCATGCTCCACAGAGCTGCCATGCACATAGCAGATATAAAACACCGCTCAAGCTGAGTCAGGTAGCCACATCTGTAATCCCAGCACCTGGGAGACTGAGGCAGGATTCCAAGTTTGAGGCCAGCTTGAGCTGTATAGTGAGACCCTATCGCAAACGAAACAAAACAAAACAAAACAAAACACTACCTACAACATTTTCATCTTAAAGTTATTTAAGCTCCTTTTTTTTTTTCCTTTAGAAGGGTCCACAGAAGCCCTAGAACACAGTTTCATAACCACAGCCCTAAGATCAAATCCAAGCTGCCTCCAATGGGCTTCAATCTTCCATATCCCAAGCCCTGAGTGCCAAACTCCTTATGGTGTCACTCACCCACTTTACAGCATCCCATCACTAGGCCTGCACTCCAGCAGCCCCCTTCACCACCAGCCACTGTCCCTGTGTGCCCTGCACCAGTGCCTCTATCAAATATCCACCTGCATGTGAATGCACACACATGGAGCCCTGGCAACTCCTATTCAGTTTTAAGGATAGAAACAGACATTAATTCCCTTCATAGAACCTTTCCATACTTCTTCCCACCTGCCACTCTCTCCCTGCCTATTAGGCATTAGGTCCTCTTTCCACCTCAGCTCCCAGCACTTCCCTTCCGCTGTACATCCCACTCTGTGTTTTGGGGAGCTATGAGACCCCTGGACTCATATCTTCCTCCCATATGTATCCCCAGAATCTGGTTCAGTACCTGACATTTGGAGATGCTCAATATATATTTGGAGAAGTTAATATAGATCCTAGAAAACAAAGCTGAGACATTTTATTTCTAGTACTAACAGAAGGCCTCCTTATGTGACACAATGGAAGGACAGTGTGGACAATGGCTCTCCCATCGGGATACTGACAGTATTAGAGAAAGGACAAGGAGGAACGGCTGTCACCTGAAAGCTTCATGTAAATCAGCAAACACCGCCTGAAAAAGAACAGACAGAAAACTAACCAGAGACTCAATGAATGTTTGCTCGTTGAACAAACTTAACGAGCTACTCTCATAAAGACAAAGTCCTAAGAACAAGTCCTGCCCTCCAGGAAGCTGCAGTTTCACTGAGAGAATCAAATGCAGTACTGAACTGAGACAGAATATGATGACAGTGCTCAAGATATGATAAATAAAATATTCAGTGAAATGGGAGATGATTTTAGTTAAGATCATGAGAGAAGTCTGATGAAGGAGACAGTATCTGAACTGAAATTTTCCCAAGAAAGTTATGTAAAGGTAAGAAGCTTGCTGAGAGCACAGAAGTGTAAAGGAGATGTGTTTCTAGGCATTTCTTCAAGCACAGAAGACAGTTTACCTTGATAAGACTGGGGTAAGGGTATGGAACAAGAACAGGAGCTATGGCTGAAAATGCAGATCAACACTAAACAGTAAGAAGCACCGCATGGTTAGCCGAGAAATCTGTGCTGTTTGTAGATAGGGAGGAGCCATGGGAATTTCGTCTGGGAGGGACAAGGGTGTACTCTCAGAGTCCTACTTTGGGCATATAATTCTGGCAGTTTGGCAGGATACGTGGAAAATGCCAGGCAAAGAGGTAGGGCATGGAAGGCACTTCCTCTAGTATGCATGGAAACAATGGCCCAGGAACTACAGGAAGAGCTAGAGCATAAATGCAGAGTCAGAAAACTTCTTTTTTTGAGACAGACTAGAAGAAAGAACAAGAGATGACAATACAAAGGAACACGGAAACAACAAGAAAGCTTAGGAAAGTTATGCCAGGCAGTCATTCTTGATGAGTCAGGTAGCTAGCTGTCTGCTAAGAGCAATGTTCTGAGAAGGAGCCAGGAATACCAGAAAGTGAGCAAAAGAATGAAGATCCTCGCTTCTCAAGCCCTAAATCAGTACCTGAACCTTAGTTTTCTAGTTTGTTTTGACTGGACCATAGCACTCAAAAATGACCTCAGGCATGAAACCCAGCATAAAGGTGAAAGCTGAAACCAAAAAAAGGGAAGGAGAAATCCCAGAAACAGAAGGAAAACAGGCCCAAGGACAACATTAGATTGTCACACAAATGGTCAGGGTCAAGAAGAGGCAGAAAAAGAAGTGGTCAAAAGTGCTGAAGGAGAATAAGGGTAAAATTATGTTTCAGAATCTAAAGGAAGGGTGGGCAGGGTGGCCCATGCTTGTAATTCCAGCACTTGGGAGGCTGAGACAGGAGGATTGTTATGAAGTCAAGGCCAACCTGAGCTACATAAGAAAGTTCAAGGTCAGCCTGCATAACATAGCGAGACCCTATCTCAAACAAACAAATGAATCTAATGGAAGAAAGAGTATTCATAAGTCAGTTATCTTTTTTTAATGGCCACTGTCAATTTCAGTGACTTGTTGAATATGATCTTGAGATATGGTTATATCCCACAAAATAACAAAACCCTTCATGTCTTTCACACTGAAATTTGTGATTTTTAGTAAACTGAGTTGAAAATAAATCAAAAGGCTGATTAAAATAATCTCCTTGAAAGCAGGCAGCCAGCACGCCTCTCTAGTAAGTGGCTGTGAGCCTACTGGCACGTGGGCTAAGAATCAAACATCCATCTCATTCCGCTAGCAAGTGAGAGCCAGAGATCTGAGCATCTCTTGCGAGTCTGACTATATGCAATATAGCAAATACGGGGGATTTTCTTCTGCCATCTCTTCGAAGGCAAATATTTTTATCTCTGTTTTGCTCTGTTCTGACCAATGGTATTGCTCTATTCAATAGTCTGTTTTTATAATTTTGGTATTTCCTTTGATAGTGCTCTACCTGATTGAAGGAACAACTATTGTGAAGAAAACCAGATGTACTATTGTACTTATTCTGTTATCCCGGTAATCTGCTGTCAGGTTCTGTACCAATTTCACTGCACTGCCTCAATTGGCTTTGTCTTGTCTTGTTCTGTGGTATTTTACTACTTTCAAAATAAATTAAATTAAATTAATAAATAAAATAATAAATAAGAAAAAATTTTAAAAAGTAAATAACAACAACAAAACTGATCAGTAAGGTACTGAGCAACCTGAAACATGATATAACTAAACAGATGATGGACTTAAAAAGCAAAAGGAGGAAAAGAAAGTGTTCTAAAGGATATAACTGCAGGTATATTTAAGTGTGTAGGATTGATGACCATGTTGCTGGGTTTTTGTTGGATTGGTGAACAGAACTGTTTGCAGCCTCACTGTTTGAATATCCACTTTATATGCTTTAATTTTGTAACTTGAACAACTATATCCAAGAAGACAATATGTAATGTGTCAACTAGTGATTTCTTACTATTTTTTTTGAAATTCTGTATTGTTTCTACCCTTTTTTTCTGTTTTGCTTTTTCCCCTTCTCTTTAAATAAAAAAATAATCAAAAAATTTTTTAAAATCTCCTCTTTTATCCTCAATAATTTCTTCCCAAAAATAATTGTTTTACCCCATAACTCTCTCTTTAAGGAGATTAACAATCAGATTGAGAATAAGCATCAAGTGATTTTATCCTTTTTTTTTCAGTTTTTATCTTAAGCTTCATGATTTTTAAGCAACATAATTTTATAGAGAGTACCACCTGGGCATGATGGCACACACCTGTAATCCCAGCACTCGGAAGGCTGAGGGAGGAGGATTTCCAAGAGTTCAAGGCCAGGTTAGGCTACCTAGTGAGTTTAGGGCCAGTGCCAGCCTGGACTACAAAGTGAGACCCTGGAAAAAAGAAAGAAAGTACCCAGACCTCCCACATCCAGTTCAGACACGCTGCCCACTCACCTGCATGAGTTCATGGCTTTGTAGAAGGTCATTCTCCAGCATCTCCTGGGTAAGGTGCCCCATAGTGCTATAGAATTCATCTGCCGTTTCACAGCATTCTATCTGCCTAGATAAAGAAAGGACAGAGAAAAGATTCGTTTAGGGTACTCATGTTGTATAACAGGTACACGCTGTAAGTACAAGTTGTGCTGTTTCCTGCCATCAAGTCAATCAAGTTGACAATCAATAAAAATCAGATTCCTGGGTCACATTCACATATAGCACGCTATATCTGCAGAAAAGATCAAAAGATCAAAATACTAAAAGCAAGATAGGAGCAATGGTGCACACCCATAGTCCTAGCTATTCAGGAGGCTGAGCAGAGAAAGGGTTGATTTGAATCCCCAGAGTTCAAGCACCCTGAGGAACACTGAGATCTCATCTCATAATGAACAAAGTAACTTAGAGATACTTGTTACAGAATGATTTCCCATTTTCCCCATGTGACTCCCCCTGCCTCATACTCCCACTGTGGTATCTTTATTTTTTCCATGCAACACATTAAATGTATCAGAATACCCACCACTGAACAGAAATCACATGCAAAGAATTGGCTACGGAAGAACAATTATCCCCCACAGTGAATCTGATGGTCTTAGTCTGCAGTGATATTATTAGAAGACTGAAATGAAACCACAGTTGAATTAAAAGGTGAAAAATACAAGAACCTTATCTGCATATTTCATCAATTCACAGAATGTTTTCACAGGCAGAACTTTCTGCATCCTTCTCCAGGGAGAATCTATCACCTGGTAACACTGTGAGACAGGTTTGACTTTAACCTTTCCTTTAAAGGAGGTAAAAAAGGAATAATCCAAATCAAAGAGCACTAAGTGTTTCTGCTTCCTCTATCACAATATTCTTTGTGGAGGACAGTTCTGTTTACCAGCCAACCATAAAACATATGCTTTGACATTCACATTATCTGGGTGATTTTTCAGAGTCATCCAAAAATAACACAATGATGGAAAAACCTCTGGCTCCAAAATGTTTTTCAGACCCCAGTGCCACAAGCATGTAAGCAAATACAAGAAATAAAGAGCTAAGGTATTAATACAAAAATACAGTACAGCACACAGGTATAAATTAAAAGTGGTTACATTTACATCAGGGGGTAAAGAAAAGAAAAAATACCTGAGACGAGTTTTGAGAATTGCTCTCCAGGATGCAAGGAAGAAAAAGACATGGATGCAGAAAACAGATGACTTGTACTGGGACGGCAAGTAACTCCACAAGGCCTGTGGGGAATCACTGCACAGCCAGAAGAAGCCAGTGAGAGCTGAGGTTAGAGAGCTGCAGAAAGCAGATCACAAAGGCCTCATCTACTAGCAGAGCCACGACAGAACCAGGGCTGGAAAGGCTGTGCTCTTGGCAAGATCATCCGGGAGGTGACAGAGTAGCATTTGGGGTGAAGAGTTAATGTGATTGGCTTTGGCATCCACCCAGGAGATTGGTGGAACACATTTCTCCAGGATACTGGGTGGACCACTACACAGCCTTGGGGTCCATGTCTGTTGCTCATGTCTTCCTCTCTGACATTGTTTCCATGCTCTGCTTCCCAGCTGCCATGAACTGAGCAGCTTCACTCCTCCAAATCCTTCTACCACGCAGTTTCTGTCTTGGCGTCTGCCAACCACCACATGAATCTACTTAAAATATCAAATTAAACCTTTCCTCTTTAAGTGAGTGCCTCAGCAACAGGAAAGTAGATTAACACACATGGCAAGAGTGGGATATAATCAGGAGACCAGAGAGCACATACCACAATAAGGCAAGTATGAAGCAATGAATCCATATGCCAAAAGAGTAAGGACAAAGAGCATGTAAAAATATTTTAGTGAAGAATTCATGGTCTTCAACTTACAGTTAAGTGAAAGGAAGAAATTCCAAGCTGCAGATGCAAGGTGAATGAAGAGATCCCAGGTATAAGTATATGTAAGGTGCATATATTATTGAGGTATACAAAAATTAGACATTACCTATATGCTGTTTATGGTTTTCCAATAGAATATTTGTGAGGACTATAATAGGCATAGAGTCAGAAAGATTCAGATGTAAGTCCCAGCTCTGCCACCTATTAGGCAGGCATATGACTAATTAACCTTCCTGGGACAGTTTTCTCACTTGAAAAGATGGAGGAAAAATCTTTCATATTTGACAAGCTTACTGGAAGACCTGAATGCAGTGATGTGCTTGAAGTATCCAACAAAATGACAGGCTTTGTGAGTACTCAATATATCTCGGTTGTCTCCCCTTGCCAATCACAAATGCATGCTCAAAAGATGTACAGTCTTAATGAGCTAAAACTCTGAAACAGAAATACTGGCAGCAAAATACACCCTCCCTAGGCTCTGGAATTGAGACACCTAGAAACAATAGCTTGGTGAAGAAAACAAGAAGTGAAACTCTAGGAATCAGGAGGGAGACGACAGGAAAACCAGAAGCTACAGAGAAGCTGGAGAAACTGAGTATAAAGCAGAGAAAAGAATAAAGCAGTGAGAAAGGCTAATCTCAGATCCCAGGGAAGAGGACCTGTCTTCAGTAATACAAGGTAGAAGGTTAGCAGCTCCAGAGAGAAACAATGGGCTAGCAGCACTAGCCCCAAGAAAAGTCCATGGTTATTATACACTGCAACAACCCTGTGGGGTTTTGCTCTCAAAGTGATTACTTCTGTATGGAAGGCTAGCATTGGAGAAGAAACCCAGTGCAGCACCCACCATATCTGAGAGTACTAAATCAAGATCCATTTAGAGACAGGGTTATCTGTTTCAGATTGAGAGAAAAACAGAAAAACCACACTTCCAGCATTTCTAGGCTCAACCTATCGCAAAGATTTGGTGGAAGATGGCCACAAAAGACAGTCATGAAGAGAGTGCAAGCTAGACATAGACTCCCTGAAAAGTTTAAGCTCAGGCTGGAAAGGACATTAGGATCCTGCTCTGAGTAGTGAGAAACCAGGACACTCATGGTTTTCAGAGGGGGCTGGGTCTGCAAGCGCTGGCATTAAGTCCAGCAGATTGCTCAGTTCCCTGCCCCTGCACCACTGCCTACACCCAGTATGGATTCAGTGACCTGTTTGCTTGCTCCATCGGCCAATGTAAACAAGGATACACCTCAGTATGGAAGGTTGCCATAGTCAGGGTGTATGAACAGGGGAGGGCACTTCACAAACACACAGGCCATAAGCTAGACAGAGAAAGCTGTGACGGGACACACAGGGGAACAGGGAGTAGCTACAATAAATTCAACCACAGGGTGGACATCACTGTCCAACCACACCCAGGAAAGGCAGGGCAGGATTCAGCACTTACACACAAAAACACAGGTGTGGAAACAAAATAAGTCTTAGTAGTGATTCACAATCCCTGTTCCAATACTGAAGACCTTGGAAAGAAGCCACTCATTGAAAATCACAGAGAAATTATTATTGGACTCATATCTCTTATCTTCATTGGATTTTAAGCATTTAAAGTTTTATTTGGCTGTTTTTATTGTTTGTTTTTTTCTGTTACCTTTATCTAATTCTGTCAGCTTTATTTTATTTCTTAATAGAATTGTTTACCTTTCTTTACTCCAATATTCCTTTTATTTTTCAAAATTTCTTTCATTTTCCCTTTCCCATTTCTTTGATCTTTAATAGTATTACTATTAAGTTTTATTAATCTTTAGATATTTAATTGTCTCTATTATTGAATCTTTTTATATTGTTAATGGTGGTAAATAGTTGGTGCACTGAGTAGTTATTTCCTATATGTCAATATTTGGTGGAGCCGGGCGTGGTGGCTCACGCCTGTAATCCCAGCACTCGGAAGGCTGAGGCAGGAGGATCATTGTGAGTTCAAGACCAGCCTGGGCTACAAAGTGAGCTCAAGGCAGCCTGAACTGCATGGTGAGACCTTGTCTCAAAAAGCCAAAAAAAAAAAAATTATATATATATATATATATATATGGTGTATTTTGTGTCTATGTTATAATTACAGATCTCTTCTGTAGTTAAGGGATGTACAATGGTAGCTTCTATTGGCTCTTGTCAATATCCAGTTTGTCTTTGATCCTGTTGCTGATTTTGTTGCTGTTGCCAGGGTGGCATAGTTGTTCCTTATTTTTACTATATACCAATATCTGGTTTGTCTTTGTGCCATTAACAATACTTCAATTCATTTCCAAAGAATTGAATGCTGAGCCAATTACACTGCAACTTCCCAATTCCTCCTGAAATTAATAGTAGTGGTCAGATCTTGGAACAGAAGCAAAGGCCTATAGCTAGCCACACCCACAGTACATCACTGGAAAGCAGACACAAACCAAATAGAACTGCATATTGGCAACACATTTGTGCAATATTACTGACCTCAACCAACAGAAAACAACAAAATGCCTCCCAACTCCTCCAAAGTTAATCCGTGGGACACTAATGGGGAGGAAATCAAAATCCAAGCAGCTGAATTATATGAAATGATAAGAGAGGAGACCAAAAACAAATCAATAAGGTACTCAACAAGCTCCAAGATGATGCAACTAAACAGATATTGAATTTAATAACAAAGTGATGATTTAGCTTATAGAAGAAGACACTAATAAAAAGATAGCTGAGCTAAATAAAATTATACAAAATCATAATACCAAATATATTACCAATTTAGCAAAGAATTAGAGTCCATGAAAAAGTACCAAATAGAATGGCAGGAGATAAAAAAAAAATTAAAAATATGTGCAGCAGAAGTAACCAATACAAGAGCAGTGTCAGAACTAGAAGATAGGACTGATGTTGGTGACCATACACCCGAGATATCTTATATAGAACAAGAGAGAATATGGAAATGGATCAAAAAAGTCGCTACATGATACAAAGAAAACCAATCTAAGATTAACCAGAATGAAAAAAATCAGAAGATAGCACAAATGGCATTTAAAAAAACCTGTTTACAGAAATAGCAGAAAACCTTCCAAGTATGTGCAAACAATGTAACATACTGATAAGTGAACTGTAGCCACAGCAACCAGTCAAGAGAAAGAAACAAAAGGAATACATATATGAAAGGTATATATACACAAAGGAAAAAGTCAAACTTTTCTTATTCATAGACGACATGATCCTTCACATAAACGACAAAAGTTTTCACCAAAAGACACCTAGAACTAATAAACAAATTCAGCAAGGCAACAGGATGTAAAATCACCACAAAAAAAAATCAGTAGCATTCCTACCCACTAATAATCACCAAAATTAAGAAACCAATGCCATTCATAATAGCATCAAGAAAAATTAAATTCTTAGCAATTAACCTACTAAAGGAAGTGAACGACATCTATAACAAGAACCATAGTGCTATGAAAAAGGAATGAAGAGGACATTTAAAAAATGAAAAGATGCCTTCCTAGGAAGGCAGAAACAACATTGTCAAAATGGTCTTACTTCCAAAACTGATAGGCAATCCCCATCAAAGGCGGCCTATGTGTCCATCAGCAGATGAATAAAGAAAATATGGTATTTATACACAATGGAATAGCACTCTGATACAAAGCAGGATAAATCTGAGTCATTTGTAGGAAAATAGATGTACCCAGACCATAATATTGAGGAAATAAATTAGATACAGAAGTTTAAGTATCACATGATTTCTCTTATATAAGAAATCTAAAGCACAGTATAAAGAGCAAAACAAAAGAAAACAGGAAACAGGGAGATAGATTTTTTGCAAATGTGAGGGAGACCAAGAGTCGGAGAGAAGGGAGGAGACAGGGACATAAAAAGAATTAAACTGTGTTATGTACATGCACCACACCCCTATGATGAATGTAATCATTATGTGCTATACACATATAGTAAAAAAAATTAAAATTTTAAAGATATGAAACATTTGAAATCCTGAACTTTTAAGAGTAGCCGCATATTATCAATAAACTTGCAGTTAAAAGCACAGATTCTAGAGTCAGAATGTCTCAGTTCAAAACCAATACATTCCACCTGCTAACACAGTGACTTTAGGCAATTCACTGTGCTTCTCTGAGCCTCAGTTCTTATGTCTGAAAAATGAAGTTTATAACAGTGTATACCTCACTGAATGGTGATAGTGAAAAATAAATGAGTTAATAATATACATGAAGTGCTTCGGAGAGTACTTCTCCATTGCAAGAACTCAGTGATTACTGGATCTTACTGACAGCTAAAATACTTTTACTTTAACACTCTGACATCTCTGGGATTACCATAAAAGTAGATTCTGATCCTACAGAAAACCAATAGGTATTAATAAAAGCAGGCTTATCTCTTTTTCCTCCTCCTCAACAACTAACACACAGGTGACCATCACTGACCTACCACTCAATAGAGTGTTTTACTATTTTAATCTCATAAACTAGTTACCCAAAAACCAGAGAAAATATCAAAACTCAAGAAGTTTGCAATGTGTAGAACAGTTTTAAAATGCGTAATCACAGAAGGATGTAGATATGGGAGAGAATGAAGAAATGAATAGTCTCATACAGATAAATGTACTGACCTACCCAAAACACAATCTAAAATAAGGGAAAGTAAACAGATTTATGATGTTTAAGAATTATACACATGGCCGGGAGTAGTCATGTACTCCTATAATCCCAGCACTTGGGAGGCTAACCCAGGAGGATCATTGAAGTTCAAGACCAGCCTGGGCTACAAAGTAAGCCCAAGGCCAGCCTGAACTGCATGGTGAGAGCCTGTCTCAAAAAGACCAAAGTTAAAAAAAAAAAAAAAAGGAAGAAGAATTGTACACAATAATGATTTTTAAAATCCCAAATTGGTATTTGGTGGATCTTTCTTTGTTTAAAAAAAAAAAAAAAAACTAAAATCCAGGTCTCCCAGGAAAGAATTAATCATAAATAAAAAGACTAGTTAGAAAGTTTCTGAAACACTGTCAGTGCTGCATCAGTTTTCTGACATGTTGTTCATGGGTTTCTAGTCCAGTCACTAGGAAAGAAATACTGAAAACTGTCTGCTTCTCAAGTTACTGATTCATTCTAGTGTATCTTCCATTACCCAAATACACCAAGAAAGGTATAATACATTAGGGAGGAGTGGAAATGCCCTTTTCAGCCCTGCCACTAGCAAAGGATATAAATTAAATCTATGTTTTTTGCAGAAGCAGATTTCAACATACAAGTCATTCTTGACAAAAAGAAAGGAGCCCGTGTGGTCTACTCATAACTATGCACCAACAACTTTATAAAGATTATCTCAGTTTTATCACTGCTCTGAAAAGCAGAACAAAATAAATACTAAAGATCCATAAATAATACAAATTGTGATGTGAATCAATAAATCCACCTGCTCCTCCATATCTTCCACTTTCTCCTCCTCCTGGGTACCCCTCTTTCTTCCACAAGTGTCGGGAGAGATGCCAACAAGGACTCAGTCAGCTACAGTACGTGTGCCAAGGAGGAAAGGGAGATCCCACAGGCCTGAAGAAGTCTCTCCCTTCCCAGATTCCCTCTTTCCCAGAACAAAGAGCCAGCTGAGACTTCAGGAGGTTAAACCAGTTCAATAATGTTCACAACTTTCTTTTTCCTCACACTTAAATATCAGTGCTTTGCACTTAAATGAGCACAAAAATTGCTTATGATTTTTGAGACCACAGAACATTAACAGAAGTGGGAAATCACTTACTCTCCCAGTTTTGCCCAGATGGCCAGAGACACCCTTAGGATGATTTCTGAACCTTCAAAGAAGACTGAATCCCAAATCTTTAATACTGTGTGATTCGGGAGACATGTGGCAAAGAGAGTCAGAAACCACTGCATCGTGAAAACATTCGTAAGTGGGGGTTCATATCCACCTGAAACAAAACAACACACTAAGTTCCTCCAGAATTGAGCACCTTTAGAATATACAAATACCTTTGCTTTTTTCAGTCTCCCGCCCACCAACAATGTTGTATTTTACTGATTGCTTTCTTCATTCTAATTCCTGTTTTCCTCTTTTTCTTCCATGTTTTTAGAAGAACATAGGTGGTTTTAATAAAATCTCAATAACATGAGCTTCAAAATTTCTTTATAAAAACTCAGAAATCTTAACCCAAAACATACTCTGGCTCTACCTATTACAAGGTACTGAAACCTAAGAAAAAAGTTTTCATCAAAAACAGAATAAAAAGACAATATTTTTAGCCTTGCAAAAGCCATCAGCTTTTTAAACTTTTTAAGCCTACTTTTATTCAAATGTGGCTGATAAGAATAAACCTGTTCACTATAAATTATCTATTTCTTAATAAGTGTACATAATTATTATATCACAATGGACTTAAACTAGAAATCACTAACAGAAAGTTAGCTGGAAAATTCCAAAATATTTAGACATAAAACAACATTAAATACAAGGCATTTTGAACTAAATCATACCGTTTTGAAGAAAGATTTGTGGCCTACAAATTTCTGAAATTTCTGAATTCATTAAAGGCACAACACTCCTTCCCACTTCCTGTGATAAGTGTACATTTTAATGAAATAAAAAATTCAGCTTTTTAGACTGATCAGCTCTCTGTTATAATCAGTATGCACAATTACTCAAGTGTAAGCAAAAAGATTTGTTTTGCTGAATTCATTTTCTTCTTCCTTTCCTTTGAACAAACACTAGGCTGAGAGACTAAAAGCCGAGGTTATTCTCCATGGCCAAATACATGGCATTTGGGAGAAAATGTGTAACTCAGTAAAGTATGTCTGATTATAGGACAGGTTAGTCTGGTCTATCTGGTAGCATTATGAAATCCATGCAGCTGTACAATTACACTGCACACCAAATTAAAAGATATTATTTCAGTGGCTTCAAAGAAATGTTAGAAACATCCACCTGCTTAAAATTTCTGCTGTATTTTAATCAAAGATTAGATCCTTAAAATCTTTTACTATGTTCCTAGATTTAAATGTGTGGGTCAGACAAGACAATGAGTGCATGGTCTACAACAGGAACTGGAAACCATGTACCAGAAATTCAGCAAACTTTTTTTTTAATCCAGAGAGCATAGCTACAGAAGGGCATACAGAAGGTATTTTTACTTAGCCCAGTTACTCTCAGAAATACTCTTCTATAACCTCAGTGGTTCTGGTAAAGCCACAGTATAAAATTCAACCTGTAACTCTGCTTGTACTGTGACAACTTAGAGCAGCTTAACTATATAGTAAGACATGTAAACCATTCTTCTTCTAGGATACAATATACCCTGTAAGCTGTTGATCTAGTACCAATGGAGTTTTAGGCTCTTGACCAACTTCCGACCCCATAACCAGTTAGAGGTTCAACATGTATCCCTTACATATTTTCAGTTTTGTTTTTATGCTCTAGAGATCTATTCATTGCACCAAATTCTTACAACAGAAATACCTGGAAATATGTATTTTCATTTAAGTTTAAGCTTATGGAGTTGAATCTGAGAAGCCAAACATTTTCAAAGATATAATAGCAATGAATCATCTCTACCTCCACTTTCTTTGTTTGCAGTTCTTTGAAGAGTATCAAGGTGCTGAGATAACTCAGGGAGTTTCATCCTCAAGAGGTCTCTGAAGACAGCCATATCCACAGATAATGCTTGGAGGTTATTGACAAAATAGCTTTCAGGAAGTACCTTATCAATCAGGTAAATCATAATCTGAAGACAGATAAAGAACAAGACTGTTTGCCTTATAAGCACAAAGTCATGAGTTCGATCCCCAGTACCAAAAAAAAAAAAAAAAAAAGAACAAGACTGCTTCATAACAACTGGGATTCCAACATATCCAAAAGAAAAAGAATGTATTCAAATAGATAAAAGACATTTGGCCAAAACACAGTTTTCTTCAGTATATCAGTACCAAATAGTTTTGGATTTTTCAAAGCTTACCTACACCTTGTGTAAGCAACAGGCAGCATAATTATCTAAATAACTCGGACCTAAAGTCTGCTGCTGCTACTTAAAATTTTTAGATGGGCTGCAAGACCTGAGTTCACCCCATAAGTAACTATGATTACACAACCCTCAGCCTCACTGAAAAGTGAAAAAGCACAAGCTGCATCAGCAGGCAGCAGGGGCTTCAGGACTGGCTCCTGAGTGTCAGCAGTTTTACAGCCTCCATGAGCTGGCCTGCCATAAAACACCCACACTGAGGCAGGCGTGACATTTACTTCCCATCAACCTGGGTTGTTAGTGCAACTGGGGGTGGCCCCGTCTTCCTCTCCTGGGAGAATGCAAATAGGCTTTGTTTGAGCCAACGGTGCTTTTTAAAATCTGCATTTCTTTCATAAGGTTGTCACACAAATTCTTCAAATTACTATTTTCATTCAGATTTTTCTACTTGTACTACCTTTTCTGAAATGTAAAGAACCTCTAGAATGGTCTAGCAAAACACACGCCAGTTTTGTACCTTAATCCTCAGTCTTCTCCCTGTCAGTTGGCATCCTCAGTCTATGTGCCACTCCCTAGAAGACCAGCTGACCCCCAAGAGGACTAGAAAAAAAATTACAAGCAAAATCATAGGCTGGGACTGTAGCTCAATGATAGAGCACCTGCCTAGCATGCACAAAGCCCTTGGTTGAATCCCCAACATCTCAAAGAAAAAAGAAAATCATAGCTGGCTCTATATGTTGGTGGAGAAGTTGCTGTCTCACACTTTCTTACTCTCAGAATACTACAAAATTCCATTTTAAAAAAAGTTATCTTCTAACCCTGCTACAGCTCCATTTTTTCCCCTCACTCAGTAGCGTATAATTTCTACTTTTAGGATCCTAGCTTTGTATATAAGGGTAGACTCTTGAGAAGGCCCTTCTGAAGCTTTTGCTCAAGGAGTGGGCAGACCTTAGCCTTTGGTTAGGATAGGCTGTACCTGGCCCATGTATCATCATCACCTGGAAAATAGGGGTTCAGCAACAGGAGAGGAGCACAGTCAGTACATGTGGAGAGAAGAGGTCCCCAGTGGGACACGGATTCTCTATAGAGGATCCTGGTGGGAACCCAGTGATCCACAAATCAGAAAACAGATTTATACGATCACGAAGGAAAACTTCAAGGTAATAGATTATTGCACTTTCACCTAAGGAGAAGTTACATGGTACCATGAAAAAATATTAAACTTTTTATTAAGAATTTATGAGCCCCTCAGAACTACATGAAAACAAGAAAAATATTTCAATTAGCCTAGTGATTCTTATGACCCAATAAAATTCTCAGTCTAATGTCATCTCAAAGTCTAGTGTTAAGACATAAGGGCCAAGTTTGCTCACTTTACCTACTACTGAATTCCAAAAGTCAAATCTTATGTCTTAAAAATAATAATAAAGATATGTAATGGGAGACCTTCAAATGCTTAACAAGCAATTAGAAACAACACAGTTACTAAGGAAAAACAGTAAGTGCCAAGAAGCAGGAACACAGACACCCCATAATTTCCTCAGCACCAGAAGTCTCCTTTGCATATTAAATGTCTAACCACAAGGTCTATGCATTCCTAAAAGATGATGACATACAGTATCTCAATGCATGGTGCTTTTTTTCTTGGAAGCAGAAAGAATATTCAGTTTCCCAGCTTTATCCATCTTTTTGTGTGAATTTTTAGCTTCTCAGGTAGCACTGAGTCCTTTCAGGATTTGATTGTCAAATACAGTCTCTTCCCCAAGCTTCCTACCTCCTAACCCAAACCACTCATTTCAGCTTTTCAACAGAACACTTCCTATTTTAAAGTCATAAAAGTGACACCTAGGAGGAAAAAAGCGGCTAATACTGATAGACTGAATAAAAAAATTGTTTCTTAATTTAAAATGTTTTAAAGTCATGTATTTGATTCATCACTGCCTTTCTCTCTTCCCAATCCCTGTTTGGTGAACAAATAGCTTCAAAGCTGTTTCCTTAAATACACGAATGGGAAAAGTGAGAAGGTGAAAACTGATTTAAATTATATCAGATTGCATTTACTTTTAAATCTACCATGATGTGTATAAAATCAGGAATAATATTTGTTTATTTTTCCATATCACATTAGTCAGTGGTTGAGACTATCACAGAAGTATTTACTATATTCAGAGTTGGGTCACAAAGACCAAATATCTACCCCAGACATCACAAACACTGTAAATTACACCAGGTTTAAGGTTCAAACATAAATTGGCAACACACACTGCCCTAAGAAAAGAAGGCCATATGGCATTGGAAAAGCTTTGTTCCTCATAAAGATTATTTTTAGTGACTCACCAAATCATCTTCAGACCTATAAGCTTACATTACTAACATTTCATCTTAAAGTGGTTTCAGAACTATTTTTTCACTAATAAAGGTCTGAGGCCTCAAATAGTAAAAGATAATGATATAATTCACATCCACAACTTTTCTCCATGTGGGCATCTTCTATAGACACTCTCAGACCTCCTCCTCCATACCTTTTCCCAAATATGAAAGAATAAAGGAATCAAATAGGACAGTCCCAACAGAATTAAAAATAACCAGCGGAAGAGGCAGGTTTTAGAATGACCTCCAGTGATCCCTGTCTCCCAGTGGTCACAATCACATATGTCCCTTCTAATATTTGGCTACAAATCTGTAACAAAGTTTCTGCACTGCTTGCTCCATTTAACTCTCTTGCTTACTCTAAGAGAATCTAGCAACCAGGCTGTAAGGTGCTCAAGGGGCTTATGTGGCAAGGATCTAAAAGACGCCTCCAGCCAACAGCCAGGAAAAAAACCTGAGACTCTCAGTTCAACAGCCTGTGAGGAATTAAGTCCAATAGACACATAACAAAATTTGGCAGATGCCACCCCCCAGCACCACTCGAGGGTTCAGATGAGACCATAACCAATATTTTGAACACAAATATTAAATATTTTGAATGCCACTGTGAAGTGACCTTGAGCAGACTAAGCTGTGCCCAAATATGTGGCTCAAAGAAACTATGAGGTAATACACGTGTGATGTTTTAAGCAGCTAAGCTGTTAATCCAAAAATGGGTAATTAATGTAATTAATATTTAATGTTTTAAATAGCAACTTGACTGATAAGTGAGACTATAAACATAATCACTGTCCTCACAGTTGGCAGCCACATCAGTGTGTTTTTGATTTGGTCTTAACTCAGGAGAGATGCCATCACAGATAGTCACAAAAGCATGGAAGACACCTTAGGAAGGGGAGACGCATATGAGCAGAGAACATCACTGTAAAAGATGTTCAGTTATTTCTCACACAGCCTGATACTCACTTTCAGTGCATCCCCTTCATTGCCCTCCATCACTTCCAAAATTAGTGCGGCCAGAATGTTAAAGCCTTGGCAGTACCCAACATTCTTGTTCCACC
Organism: Hydrochoerus hydrochaeris; assembly: GCA_004027455.1. Classification (NCBI taxonomy): domain Eukaryota; kingdom Metazoa; phylum Chordata; class Mammalia; order Rodentia; family Hydrochaeridae; genus Hydrochoerus; species Hydrochoerus hydrochaeris. Next base: position 53,157 of record PVLA01011192.1, read on the forward strand.
GAGCATAGGCCAGAAGCACCCGCTTCAACACAACCCTGTCCTGCTCAGCCTCCTGGCCACAGTAAGAACTACAGCCTGTCCGATGAAGGTCCTAAAAAGAAGAGAAGCAATTTTTAAAAATAACTCTCAATACTCCTTCTGAAACAATAATACCTCCTGTTATTTGTCTACTCATTTAATACAATTAAATTATCAACACAACTTTTAGTAACCTTTTTTTTTTTTTTTGCTTTTATTTAAATTTTTAAGCATTGGGGAGTTCATGCTACAGAGCCATGTGCATGCTACATTCCCAGCCTTGATTTTAGCTTTGAAAATGTATATGAAAGTTACAGACATGAGTCAAACATTTTTTTTTTATTTTTAAGGTTTTTTTCCTAATGTTCTTAATATGTTGAAAGGGATTTGCAAGAAGTTCATTCAAGCTAATTTTCCATTTAGTGTTTCCAGAACGCAAAAAAGTGACTCAATTAACAAAAGTTACATAATTTACATAAAATTGTAGTTCATACACATCAGACAAATGTACACAAGTCATTTCAACATATATAGAATGTTAATATTATTCTTTTCTACAAACTATGTATATATGTTTGTTTGTTTGTTACAGGGTCTTGCTATGTAGTTTAGGCTAACTTCAAACTTGCAGTGATCCTCCTGCCTTAGCCTCTTAATGCTAGGATTACAAGCCTGCATTGCCAATGCCTCCCTTCAAATATACGGTATATTTAGCTATTAAAACTCCAAATAATATTAAAGAGTAAAATAAAAATAGCAAAAAAAGTATCTGTACTATAAAGAGGCAGAAAAATCACTCTTTCCAAATTGTTTTATAAATTTATGTAAGAACAGAAACATTTGCTGTGCTTTAATACGTAATGAGGACAATATCTATAATTTACTTACTGAGCAGACTCTATGATTTTCAAAAGCTGAAGTCATTTTACTGGCATAACATTCATCTCAATGAGCAAATAGAGATCCAATTAATACCATGATTGTAAAATGTTCAGTGTCTTAATTTACAAGTTAAACAGAAAGAAAATATTTCAGATATGAAATACTTGTCTCTGTAAAACCTATTCTGGGAAGAGAAGACAAGATGGCCCATCAGTGAGCAACAAAATACAAAGCCTCCTGGGAGAAACAACTCATATGCCAGAATAAAACACCCTAGAGAGACCCAGACAGAGGGAGATGGATCCACTTGACACAAGAAGAAATTAAAACATAAAAAAGCTCATCAAATACTTTGGGACTACAACTGAAACAGCTAAAAATTATGGGACACAGTGTTTTTATGGTGACCCGCCAAGTGTGCACCAGCCTGAATCTGTGCCAGCCCCAGAGCCACCCAAACTCATTCCCGCCACCACTCACAGGATGCACAGCAACGCTGAAGTTGGGGGTTGGTGAGCCCAATGGAGAGCAGAGCCAGTGAAGGGACCTTCATTAATCCATGGTCAGTGCTGGGAATGAGACCCCCCCCATATGGGAAGGGCGCAACCAAATGGGCGACATGTTGGAATCAGGCAGGAGGAGCCTGAACTGGGAGTGACAGTGACTTCAGTTGGTTGCTCCCTTCCCAGAGCAGATTCGTGGGATTTGATTGGACTGGGCTGCGCCCCTGGCCAGGACCCAATGAGCCATCCCAAATCGATTCCCTCTGCCTAGCACGCACTGACTGGGTGAAGGCACCTGAAATTCAGTGGCCCGGTGGGGAGGGGCAGGCAGGAGAGGGCGGAGTTCCCTTGCCAGCATGCTTCGGAGGAACCGTGGCCAACAGGGAAGGGGGCTGGGACCTGCACTGTAACCTGTGTGGAGGAAGCCAAGGCCATGACAAGAGAGAGAGGCAGGATGAGGCCCCCAGCCCAGAACCCTGAGAACACTGAACCAGGAGAAGGAAAAACAAGGGAGACTGAGGGTGGCAAACACACAACATCAGACATGGCTTCAATGGACATTAAGAGATATCTTCGGGACCTTGTAGATGAGCTCAAAACTGAAATATTAAATCAGGTAAAGCAGGATATGAGTAGAGTAATAAAAGAAATGCTCTCAGAAAGCATCTCTCAGGATGTACAGATGGAAGAAGGGAGAAACACAAAAAAAGGAGAGAAACATTCAATAACGAATATAAAAAAACCCTAGAATACATGAAGCAGATTCAAAGAGACTACCAGAAAATTAAAAACTCCATTGAAAGCTGGCAAAACTCCTTAAAAGAAACTAAGGATAGACTATCAAAACTTGAAGACAAGTTTGCAGTGTGTGATGATGAAAAGAAAGATCTCTTAAAAATAACAAGGAAACAGGCAGTAACAATACAAAGGCTAGAAGATGACAAGAGAATCTACAATTTAAGAATAAGAAACATGAACGAAGAAGCAGGAATACATACA